>APFE030614559.1:33842-107475 GCA_000404065.3 Pinus taeda
GTCAGCATGTTCTAGATTTTCACCTCCAGGATGCCCTATTATGCCACCTGGGTCACCTTTGTGTTCCTTCAAGCGAGCATCCCAAGATGATTTGGGAAGAACACTACAATTGGTCTGCTGGGAATTTTGGGCTTGAGAAAATGGTGGCAGCACTACAGAAGTATTTTTATTGGCCGAATCTTCGACAGGATGTCGGGAAGTACATCAGATCATGCATTGCCTGTGCCATTGCTAAACTGACCATCAAGAAGCAAGGCCTATATAACCCACTGCTTATTCCTAGTCAACCTTGGGAATCCATATCCATGGATTACATGTCGAGCCTTCCTTCTACTAAGCATGGAAACAACTGTGTTTTTGTGGTTGTTGACAAGTTCTCAAAGATGGCCATTATGGCAGCCTGCAAGAAGAATATCACAATAGAAGCCACTACTAAACTCTTCTTTGAATGAGTGTGGGTAAACTTTGGGATCCCACAGTATATCATCTCATATTGGGATAGCAGGTTCATCTGTAAATTTCAATCTAGTCTCTAGTTGATGTTGGACACCAAACTCACTAAGTCCACAGCCTTCCATTTCCAAACTGATGGCCAGAAAAATGTTGTCAACAAGATGATCATACACATTCTGCACATGTACAGCTCAAAGCATCCACGTACATGGGATGAGAACCTCCCCTATGTTTAGCATAGTTATAACCGAGCTCTCCACAGCTCGACTGGCCACGTCCCTTTTCAGGTGGGCTTGGGATTCCAGCCACTATGTCCCATTGATGTGGCCATGCCATTTGCAGCTACTCAGGTGGATTTGTCTCATGTCCAAATGAAACAGATAAGGAAAACATCTTCATTGAGCACATCCAACATATTCTCCAACAGGTACAAGAAGTTCTAGAGAAATCAAATGCCAAGTACAAGCGGCGACATGATCAACATCGGGTGCCACACAAGTTTCAGGTGGGTGACAAAGTCTAGTTGCATTTTCAAAAGGAACACCTTACCAGAGCCTATAGGAAACTCAGACCACTCTGATATGGTTCTTACACCATTACCAAGGCTGTGGTATATAATGCATTTGAGCTCAGCATTCCCCCATTCCTTGGCCTTCACCCAGTCTTCAATGTGGACCACCTTCGTCCATAATTTCCACCATTGCTAGACACATCTGACATTGCAGAACAACTCACACTAACAGAGTTAAATCTAGATTGCATGGAACAAGCTGCAACTTATTGGATCATGGACACACAAATCAAGCACACTTGCCAGCAGAAGATCCAACTGTATCGAGTTGTCAAAGTAGGCCAATTCCTTCACCGAGGCAAGTGGCTCACCAAGGACCAAGTTCAGCAGAAGTTTCCTCATCTTATGGAGGAACTCAATGCAATGGGGACCATTGCTTCCTAAAGGGGGAGGAATGATCCAAGTGGATATTGGGGCCCACCCGCCAATTCCACTTGGACCCCCACCATTGTTTCTTTTAGTTTTTCAAGTTCCTTAATTGTAGCACAGTTTACTATTTTTAGCAATTTTCTGGGTCCTAAACTTCTGGAGCCATTTTGAGGCCCTAAACGAAGTTTTTTTGGTAATCTACTGCCAACAATTTTTTGATAAAATCGCCTTTTCTATCATATTCGTTAGATATATCTTTACAGCGGGGTATCATGTGCGTTAAATGGAGATAATATCACCAAGTCATGACCCCAGGAAGTCGGTTGTCCAACTAACCCCGACGAGGCCCATAAACTCTTGGTGTTACATCTCCTCGGGTTAGGGTTTTGGTTGTTTAAGGTTTTCTCTTATTTTTCAATAATAAAAAGGCCCTTGAGCCTCATTGTAAGGCAGTTCAGAGGCATGTAACCGTCACATCTCTTCTCAGGGATAAGCTACCATCACCCGAGCTATTTTATTTATGTTTCTGTTACTAGGCATATTTCAGTTTCTTACACTAATTAAATGAAGTATTATTTCTACTACATCTCTGTATTTATGGTTATATCTGTAATTTGTTGCATTCCTGTTTAAATCTGGATCAGTGAACATTATATTATGCTTTTGAATAATAAAATATATTTGCAACTTGTCTCAATTCATATGATATTTCTGTGTTTCGGGTTATATTGTTTCTTATTTCTGGTACTCTTTTTTTCTCACGTGTCAAGTGCATAACAAGTGGTATTAGAGCACTTTCCAGGGCCAATTATACCTCCAATTTCTGTAAAAAAAAGAAAATTAGGCTAGAGATGTGTTCCGAAATTTTTAAACCACCAAATCTGTCATTACGCACATAAACCTGTGGATTTCGAGAGGTATGCACATAGGAACTAAAATATGTGGTCACACTTGTTGGACTCCCTTATAACCCTTGTGGGTGCCCCTTTGATGAGTAGCGCATTAGACAAAAATGTGCACACGCTACACTTCCATGTACCCTTGGGTATATCGGAAAATCCCTCCTAGGGTAATGTGAAACCTAACCTTAGATAAGTCGTCGGCCATCTTGTTGCTATAGTACACTAAGAACAACACTCAGGGAGATTACTCACACATAAAATAGGGTAGTTGGGTAGTACATCTAAGGGCACAGTCGATCCTCCTTAGTCAACACTATTGTTGGACACCTGCATATATCGCGATCTATAGCACCTGACACTCCTTGTGACCATATTTCCCTCAGCTATCTGAAGATCGCCCCCAACTTTTCATCCGAATCAGATCCAGAAATTGGGGTTCAATTGTAAGATTCAGTAGTTGAGGTTATGTTGATGTCGTACAAATCAGATTTATTAGTTGGGGTTTTCACAGCACAGATCAGACACTTTATGCAGTGAGGGTTTTGGTCACCATAGTCCACATCAGATTTTCACATCACATTTTGCAATGCCAAGACCTTGGGTTTTCTACTGCAAAAGTATAGCCCCGATTTTCGCAAGATATTTGGCAGTATCAAGCATTTTTTATTTCGTCCACCGCAGTGTTTATCATCTAGGAGTAAAATTCCATTTCATAGTAAACAAAAATCTGGGGCCATCACAGGACGCTTCCATGAGACCTAGCCCATAACATTTAGGACAACGAGTTGATCACAGTGGTACCATTCACCTATAAGCCTCCAATTTCCATGTGGTCCCAAAAAATTTCCCAACGTGGCTTCAAGTGACCCACATCACTACACTCCTAAGCTTTCCCTCTTTCCAACCATACCACTCTTAAGTAATATCAAAATTTGACTGGGGCTAGTGTATGTAATGTACAAGGTCTCAATTTATGGTTGAGGAGAAGACTACAGAAAAAGTTGATGCTCACAAGAAAAAATTCAATGACTTCCAAGCATACATTACCAACCAAATCACACAAGTATTCAAAACCATGAAGACATCTCCCGAACCCATGAGGGACGAACACAGTACTGATGCACATGTAGAAGGATAATCTAGACATCACATTCATTTCCATGTAGGTTATGAATATTCAAGCCACCGAACACCCAAGTTGGAAATGTTTAAATTTGATGGCTCTAGCTCGGTAGTATGGGTAGCACAAATGGAACAATATTTCTGCCTAAATACATATGGGATGAGGAAACTAAAATACATGTGGGAGATATTTACTTGGACCAAGAGCAATGGCAGTGGTGGCAGTGTCATTAGAAATGTTATCTAAGGAGGCCAACTTGGAACATGTTTTCAAAAGCCATTTATGGCCGCTTTAATCAGGAAACTCACTTCCTGAGTCATCTCAATAAACTCAGGAAAATAGGTAAAGTACATAACTACATTTCATCCATTGAACAATTGGCCATATGGACTGAAGGACTAGGAGATTCCTTTTACTTTGAATGTTTCATCAGTGGCCTAAAGGAAACCATCCAAGAACATGTATGAATGCATCACCCAACAACTTGGTTGGAAGCATGCACCAAGGCCTTAGAAGTAGAATTCGGTTTAAATTCCCAATCCAATTGTCCAATTTCCATTGCACGGAAACATCCCACCCCAGCTATGGGCCCCACCCAAACACTTAAGGGTCAAAAAGTGTTGCTGGAAAAAATGGATGAAAGAAGGAAACAAGGACTCTACTACTACTCTGATGACAAATACTCCCAAGGACATAAATGCAAGGAACCAAAATTATTTTACATCAACGCTACTGAAAATTCCACGATTGATGAATCTCCATCCACTAAAGTTCCTGAGGAATATGGTGAACCCCTAACATCCCTATAAACCAATACTACAGCTATGCAAAATGAGCTAGTTATCTCACTCCATGCCTTGGCCAGCATTTCTTTTCCCTAGGCTCTCAAAATCTAAGGTTTTCTAACATCAGTTAGTAGTGGTGTTGATTGATAGTGGAAACACACACTTTATCCATAATAAAGTAGCAGAAGTTGTTCTTTTTTTGTCAATATGGTATCTAATTTCTAATTCCTTATCGCGTATGGTGGAAACACGAAATGTGAAGAATGCTGTGAAAATTAAAAGCTTCAAATGGGGGATTATCACCTCAAAACCCTCATGTTTTCCATTGAAATGGGTGGTTGTGACATTTTCCTTGGTTCTGAATGACTCCACACATTGGTCCCTATCACAATGGACTTCCAAGAGTTATATATGAGCTTTAAATAGAATGGCCACACTCATACACTATGGGGACTCTAAGTAGTTGTACCTACTATCATCAGCTCATATCAAATGGAGAATCTATTAAAAAAGGGTCATCATGTGATAGTTGCACAGTTTAATGCCATCCAAGCTATTGAATCTACTCCTCCTCACATTCATCCTTATATGAAACGGGTATTGGATTTCCACCAATAGGTCTTTGAAAAAACTAAGGAGCTCCCACACAATAGGGGTGAACAAGATCATAGTATCCCTTTGCTCCCAGGTACCCAGCCACCAAATGTCCACCCCTATCGATATCCTTTGCACAAAAGAATGAAATTGAAAAAATCATCAAGGAACTCCTCAAAGTCAACATTATTCATCCCAACACCAACCCTTACTCATATCCAATGGTCATCTTTCTAAATAAAGACGGTGAATGGCACATGTTTCTAAACTTTAGGGCCCTTAATAAGCTCACTATCAAGGGAAAATTTCCTATCCCAGTTGTGGATGATCTACTAGATGAACTACATGGTGCCACTTTTTTTACTAATATGGACCTCAGCTCGAGCTATCACCAAATAAGGATGAAGGAAGTGGACATTCCCATTAAAATATTTTGAACTCATGAAGGTCAATATTTATTCCTAGTCATGCCATTTGGTCTCAATAATGCCCCATCCAATTTTCAGAGCCTCATGAACCACCTTCTGAAACCATATCTCAAAAAAATTGCCCTAGTCTTTTTTGATGATATTCTCATTTACAGCATAACATGGGACACTCACCTTCAGCATGTTGACTAGGTAATACAACTGCTCCAAGATCATAAACTATTTTTCAGATTATCCAAGTGTTCCTTTTGCATGGAATAACCAGAGTATTGAGGGGATTCTTGGGTCTCACAGTTTACTATCACATTTTTTCTGCAATTATGGATGCATTGTCTAGCCCCTCACTAATATTCTCAAGAAAGATTCATTTCTCTATACTAACATAGCTCAGTAGGGCCTTCTTGGCTCTCAAACAGGCCATGCGCTCCACTCTAGTATTGGCCCTACTAGAATTTACAAAACATTTTTGTGATTGAATGTGATGCTTCAGGTACAGGCATTGGTGCAGTATTAATGCAGGAAGGTAGACCATTGGCTTTCACGAGTCAACAACTCAGTGGGAATAATTTGGTTCAATCTACATATGAGAAAGAAATGATGTCCATCCTACATGCAAGAGACATTTTGTGACCATACATATTGGGGCATCGTTTCCAAATCTGCATTGACCATCATAGCTTAAAAAATTTCCTCGAGCGGTGTCTATCGTCACCACAACAAAATAAATGGCTCACAAAAATGCTAGGAACTGATTGTGAGATAATTTACAAGAAGGGGTGTGACAATGTAGTGGTCGATGCCTTATCGTACCAATTTGAGGATGAGGTCACCATTTTATCCCTCTCTACCCATACTATATTGGATTGAAGAAGCCTGTCGAGAATTGTTCTCCCACCCCTCTCTATCCTATCTCATTAATATAGTACGAGTAGATTCTAATTCCTCAGAGGACGATTTTCGGAAGGATGAGGTTCTTTGTCATAAGGATCAGATAGTGTTATCCCTGACCTCCACCCTCAAAAACCACATCGTGGAAGAGTTGCACTCCTCCCCAATTGCAAGACATTTAGACTTCCAAAAGACTTATGCATGAGCACGCTGCTCTTTCTTTTGGACCGACATGAAGAATGACGTTCTTACTTTTTTGGTTGAATGAAATGTATTCCAGTGCAACAAAGGGGAAACAATCAAGCTACTAAGAACCTTACAACCCTTTACACTCCTTGCTTCCATCTAGACATATGTTTCCATGGATTTCATTATAGGTCTCCAAAAGTCAAGCAATAAATCATTCATCATGTTGGTTGTTAATATACTTTCCAGATATGCTCATTTTTGTGCTCTACCACACCCATTTACCCCAAAATTGGTGGCTCAACTTTTCATGGAAAAAATATTCAATCAACATGGTATGTTGACTTCCATGTGTCTGATCGAGACCCCACTTTCACCAGCAAATTTTAGCAAAAACTTTTCAAGCTACAATTCATGCAACTCCAATGGATTACAACTTATCACCCCTAAACTGATAGTCAAACAAAAGCAGTCAACAAATGTTTGGAGACCTATCTATAGTGCTTCACTTCAAATAAGAAGCATTAATGGGTATAGTGGTTTCCTTTAGCTAAATCATGGAATAATACTAACTATCATGAAGCCACCAAGATGAAGCCATATGAGGGAGTGTATGGCCAACTCCCACCTTCACCAGCTTCTTATATCCCAGGATTTTCTAAGGTAAAAGCAGTTGATCAACTTATGTACAACTGTGTTGTCATGATCACTCATCTAAAAGATAATCTACATTAATCTTAGAACAGAATGAAGCAACAGGTTGACCAACTTCATTCAAATAGATCATTTCAAGCAGGTGACCAGGTGTTCTTACGACTCTAAATTTATAAGAAGACCTCTCTGAAAGAAAAGGGATGCTAGATACTAGCACAAAAATTCTATGGTCCTTTCAGTTAATTTAGTGTATAGGAGTAGCTTCTTACAAACCAGCCTTTCTGACTACTTCTAAATTCCACCCAGTCTTCCATCTATCCTGCCTCAAGAAAGTTGTGGGGAACAATTTCAGGGTTCAAATAAATCTGCAAGAATCGGATGAGGAAGGTTCACTTTGGCTCTAACCTGAACAAGTCCTGGATACTTGCAAAAGACATCTTCGTGGTTGCATGATCAAGAAAGTCCTTATCAAGTGGAAATACACCTCTCCAAAAGATATAACATGGGAACTAGCCACTATTCTTCAATAGTTTCCACAGCTTCAGCCTTGAGGACAAGGCTGCTTTTGATGGGGGAGGGCATGTTAGGGTACAAACCTAACCTCTTTATGTATGTAATAATCCCAAGCAACCTATTTAGAGTCATAATTAGTTAGTTGAGTTAATAAATTCCATAAGCATTTATCTGCATTAATAGTAATTGTAAGTGGTTGACCTGCATTATAGAAAAGCGACCACAATTCATTATAAATGGGAAATAGTCAATAAATAAAGTGGTTAAACCATATTATGAAAGGGACCACTAGTAGTTAGGGTTTTGGATGTCATAAATCTATAAATAGTCTTAGATAGAAAGGAAAGAATCATCATTTTTTATTATAATTGAGCTTTGCTCTGTTGGAGGTTGCCCCCTCGAAGAGGCATGTCAAAATTGTATTCTGCTTTTGAATAATAAAATATCTTTGCATATTGTCTCAATTCATGTGATATTTTTGTGTTTCGGGCTATATTGTTTCTTATTTCTGGAATTTTGTATTTTTTGTAGGTCAAGTGCATAACAATATGTACCAAAGCACTTTCCAAGGCCTATTGTACGACCAATTTTGGAAAAAAAAATAGGCTAGATATGTTTTTTGGCATCTTTAACCACGAGAGTTGTCATTGAGCACATAAACTTGCAGCTTTGAGGAAGCATGCATGCAATAACTACAATAGGTGGTCATGCTTGTTGTACTCCCTTATAACCCCTTTGGGTAACCCTTCGAGTAGTAGTGCATTAGATAGAATTCTGCACCGACTACACTTCCACACACCATTGGGTATATCGGAAGCCCCCCCCAGGATAACCTAAAACCTAACCTTAGATAAGTCATCAATCCCTTTGTTTCTACAATACACTCAGAACAACACTCGAGGATATTACTCGCACATATAATAGGATAGCCAGGTAGTATAGATAAGGGTATGGTCGATCCTCCTTAGTTAGCACTCTGAAAGATTGAGTCAAGTACTACTATTGAACCCTTGCGTATATTTTGATCTATAGCACTTGAAACTCCTTTGTGACTATAGTTCCATCAACTATCTCAAGATTGCTCCTACCTTTTCATCTAGATCATATCAATTATTTTGGATTTCAACCACAACTGTATTGAGCAACTGGGAGTAAAACACATTTCAGAGTATAAAAAAAAAAAAAAAAAAATTGGGGCCATCATAGGATGCTTGCAAGATAACTATCCCATCAAATTTAGGATGAATATTTGATCACAGTGTTACTATTCACCTGTAATTCCCCAAATTATCATGTGGTCCCAAATTTTTCTCGACGCAAATTCAAGTTACCCACATCACTAGTCTCCTGAGATTTCCCTCTTTCCAACCATAGTACTCTTAACTAAGCTCAAAATTTGATCAGGGCTAGTATATGCAAGGTACCATATCTCAAGTTATGGATGTGGATAATGCTACAAAGAAATACAAAGCCCTTGAAAAAAAATTCAATAAATTCCAAGCATCTGTTAACAACATAATCACACAAGTATTGGAAACCCTGAGGACGTCTCATGAACCTATGAGGGAAGAACATAGTGTTTATGCACACGTAGAAGGAGAATACAACCATCACATTCATTTTCATAGAGGTCACTAATATTCGAGCCACCAGACACCCAAGATGGACTACATTATAGCCTTTGAAAAATTGGCCATCTGGACTGAAGGACTAGGAGATGCCTTTTACTTGGAATGTTTCATCAATGAACTAAAGGAAACCATCCAAGCCCATGTCAGAATGCATCACCCAGCTACTTGGTTAGAAGTAAGCAGCAAGGCCTTAGAGGTAGAAGTTTCTTTAAATGCCCAATCCAATCGTCCAAATTTTGTAGCATGGGCACATCCCACCCCGACTATGGGCCCCAGCCAAACACTTAAGATTCAAAAGGTGTCACCAACAGAAATGGATGAAAGAAGGAAACAAGGACTTTGCTACTATTGTGATGCCAAATACTCCTCGGGATATAACTGTAAGGAACCAAAATTCTTTCAAATTGATGATACTGAAAACAACTATGTCGATGAAGCTCCCTCCACTGAATTGCCTGAGGAGGAAGAGGGTGAACCCCAAACATCTTAGGACACTAACACTACAACTATTCCAGATGAGCTGGTTATCTAACTCCATGCCCTCGCCATCATTTCTTCTCCCATACTCTACAAATCTAAGGTTTTCTTAAACATTGGCCAGTAGTGGTGCTAATTGATAGTGGAAGTACACATAAAGTTTCCATAAGAGAGTAGGAGAAGGCGTTCATTGTTTTGTCAGGGTGGTATCTAATTTCCAATTCCTTATCATTGATGGGTGGACCATGAAATATGAAGGACGTTGTCAAAATATTAAGCTTCAAATGGGGGATTATCACCTCAAACCCCACATGTTTTCAATTGAAATTGTTGGTTGTGACAATGTCCTGGGTGTTGAGTGAATCTGCAGACTGAGCTCTATGACAATGGACTTTTGGGATTTATATATAAGCTTTAAGCAAAAAAACCACACTCATACACTGCGGGGACCCCAAGAAGGTAATCCTACAATCATCAGTTTGCATCGAATGGAGAAGCTTTTAAAAAAGGGTCGTCATGGGATAGTAGCACAATTTAATGCCATCCATGCCATTGAATTCACTCCTCCTAACATTCATCCTAAAATGCAATAAGTTTTGGATCACCAACAACATGTCTTTGACAAACCTAGGGAGCTCCCACATGCTAGAGTTGAACAAGATCATAGTATCCCTTTGTTTCCAGGTACCCATCCGCCAAATGTTCCACCCCTATCTATATCCTTTTGCAAAAAAGAATGAAATTGAAAAAATCATCAAGGAACTCCTCAAATCTGGTGTTATTCGTCCTAGTGCTAGCCCTTATTCATATCAAGTGGTCATGTTTATAAATAAAGACAGTGAATGGAGCATGTTTCCAGACTTTAGGGCCCTTAAAAAGCTCACTATCAAGGACAAATTTCATATCCTAGTGGTGGATGATCTACTAGATGAATAGCATGGTTCCAATTTTTTTACCAAGATGGACCTCCACTCGGGCTATCGCCAAATAAGGATGTAGTAAGTCGACATTCTCATGAAAATATTCTAAACTCATGAAGCTCAATATGAATTCCTGATCATGCCATTTGGTATCTATAATGCCCCATCCACTTTTCAGAGCCTCATGAGCCACCTTCTGAAGCCATATCTCAAAACATTTGCCCTAGTCTTGTTTGATGATATTCTCATTTACAGCATAACATGGGACACTCACCTTCATCATGTTGACCAGGTATTGCAACTACTCCAAGATCATAAACTATTTTTCAAATTATCCAAGTGTTCCTTTTCCATGGAATAAGTAGAGTATTTGGGGCACATTGTGGTTTGTGAAGGAGTGAGGGTCGATCCAAAGAATATTCAGGAAATGCAAGATTGGGCCCAACCAAAAACCTTGAAGATTTTGAGGGGATTATTGGGTCTCACAGGCTACTATCACAAATTTGTCAACAATTATTGATGCATTGTCTAGCCCCTCACTAATATTCTCAAGAAATAATCATTTCTCTATACTAGCGTAGATGAATAGGCCTTCTTGGCTTTCAAACAAGTCATGTGCTCCACTCCAGTATTGGCCCTACCAGAATTTAGAAAACCTTTTGTGACTGAATGTGATGCTTCAGTTATAGGAATTTGTATAGTATTAATGCATGAAGGTAGACCATTGGCTTTCATGAGTCAGTAGCTCAATGGGAATAATTTGGGTCAATCTACATATGAGAAAGAAGTGAGGTCCATATTACATGCAATAGACACTTTGTGACCATACATATTGGGGCGTCGTTTCCAAATCTGCATTGACCACCATAGCCTAAAATAGTTCCTTGAGCAGCGTCTATCGTCACCACACCAAAATAAATGGCTCACAAAAATGTTAGGATATGATTATGAGATAATTTACAGGAAGGGGCATGACAATGTAGTGGTCGATGCCTTATCACACCAATTTGAGGATGAGGGCAGCATTTTATCCCTCTCTCTAACCATACTATATTGGATTGAAGAATCTCGTTAGGAATGGTTCTCCCACCCTTCTCTATCCTATCTCATTAATAGATTACGAGTAGATTATAATTCCTTAAAGGACTACTTTTGGAAGGATGAGGTTCTTTGCGATAAGGACTAGGTAGTGTTATCCCTTCCCTCCACCCTCAAAAACTACATCTTGGAAGAGTTGCAATCCCCTCCGGTTACAGGACACTTATAATTTCATAAGGCTTATGCATGAGCACGTTTCTCTTACTTTTGGACCAGTATGAAGAAAGACATTCTTACTTTTGTGGCTGAATGCAATGTATACCAGTGCAACAAAGGGGAAACAATCAAACTACTGGGAACCTTACAACCCTTGCCACTCCCTGCTTCCGTCTGGACAGATGTTTCCATGGATTCCATTATAGGTCTCCCAAAGTTAAGAAACAAATCTGTCATCATGTTGGTTGTTGATATAATTTCCAAATATGCTCATTTTTGCGCTCTACCACACCCATTTACCCCAAAATTGGTGGCTCAATCTTCCATGGAAAAAATATTCAAACAACATGGCATGTTGACTTCCATTATCTCTAATTGAGACCCCACTTTCACCAGCAAATTTTGGTAGGAACTTTTCAAGTTACATGTCATGCAACTCCAACTAAGTACAGCTTATCACCCCCAAATTGATGGTCAAACAGAAGCAGTCAACAAATGTTTGGAGACCTATATGCGGTGCTTCACTTCAAACAAGCAACATCTACATTGGTTTCCTTTAGATAAATCATGGAGTAATACTAACTATCTTGAAGCCACCAATATGAAGCCATATGAGGGATTGTATTATCACTTAAGAAATGATTTCTAAATTCAGAGCATCAGTTCTATTCCAAAGGATTGGTGTAGGTCTTGGTCTAGTCTTTACATGGTTGCTTTAGTGTCTAAGATCTAGAAAAAAGTCTTTTTGGTATGATCAAATAAGGTCAACACTCCGTTCTTTCCCATCACTGGTCCCACATCACACATTATTTCCATGTGTCAAGCTTGTTTCAAGGTTTACATTTTACATTTGTTCCTAAGTCATAATGTTAGATGGTGGTTAAGTCTCTTTTATGGTTTTTAGAGTCCAAGTCATAGGGTTAGAGTCTCATTTCCATCATCAAATAAAGCTCAACAACCTTGTTTTACACTTTATGGATATCATATCATGTTTTGAAAATCATTTGTTTAGCCATTTTGAAAAAAATTTGAAACTTGCTATGAATCCACGTTTTCGTAGCACAGATAGTGTAAAAAACTAGTTTTGCGCTACGAAATCACTGAAGCAGCCTTTTTTCAGCAGAAAAATTATTTTAAGTAGTCAATTTCCAAAAGGTCTCTTGAGCAACTGAAAGTAGATTTTGGACAAATGAAAGAGATTTTTCTTCCTAACATACTAAACTACAAAAACCTCTTTCAGTTTCTTCAAATTAATTCTCAGGTGGGAGGAATTTATGGTTGAACTTGCGCTACGAAACTGTTGTAGGTGCAGTTTTTCACAAACAGACTTTTCCTGTTTACCACCTGTTTTTCAAAGAATAATTCTGGGCGGTAGGAAAGATGTTCAAAAAACTAGGAGAGGTTTTTGTTCAGCATGGATTGGTTCACAAAAGCCTCCTTCAGTTTTTCCAAATACAGTTTATATGAGAAGTTATGAGCTCTGTCCCAAGACCTATTTTTCAGCCAAAACATAGCAAGGGACAGTCTCCTAGTTTCTAGGAACAACAAAGAGATGAGTCATCAAGGGCCAGCTGGAAGGTTATGAGCACCATCAAATTCGACTTCATGGAGTTTTAGGTGTCAAAGAATGCTTTATGTTTAGATAAGGTTGTTGTAATCATAATAAGGAATTACACTCCTAGTTGTATTAGGTCTCTAGGACTCCTAGTTAGCTGTCCTTTGTATTAAATAGTTAGTTTTAAGTGTCAATAGGTGTCAAATTAGGAGGAATTCGAATTCCCCTCATGCTGGAGGAAGGAATCTACATGAACTCTATATATGGGAGAAGAACTAATGTACAAAGGGTTGGAAAATTTATGACAAAACTCTGATATTTCGCTTATGTAATACTCTGTTTTGGTAATACAAGTTGGGCTTTGCTTCTCAGGATTCATGAAGGATTTGATGTTCAGAATGTGTGCTATTGTTCTTTTTCTAATATTTGCAGTAGTATGAATGTGTAATCACCTAGAATTCACTTAAGGTGCTCTAACTTCTTATATAAATTCATAGGTTGTGTGCTCCTATCTGAGTTGATATGTTCTGAATATGTAAATGTTGAATTCCTTGACTTCTATGTAAGTTTAATACCATTGTATACTGAAATGATGTTGAATCCATAAGCCCAATGGATAGTTGCTAAATGTGTTTCCACCATTCATATTTTTACATTTGTTTCACAAGAGTTAGCCATCTTAACTATAATAAAAAACATCAACCCTTTGAGAGAGCCCTCTCGGGTTGAGGAGGCTAAGCCTCAGCCTAAAGTAGGTTTGAAACAGTTACTTGAAGTCTTCCTGGTCTATAGCCTTCCAGGGCCTGATTTTGAGATAACACACAGGGTATTCCGTCAGTTCTATTTAGTGCCTCCACATCCATGATGGGTGGGTCGGCTTCATTTCAAGGTTTTCATTTTGGAAGTGGTCATATACCACATTCCAATATCACAATAGGATCTATGCCTTTTTCTTCTATAGGACAAAGCAACAATCCTTTTCAAGGTTGGACTAACCCTGCGGTTAGTGGCATGGGAAATGGGAATCCTTTTTTCGGCCAACAAGGGAATAGGTCGTACTCCATCTTTAGTTCATTTCGAATTATTCCTCCCTTAGCTTCTGGTTGGAATCCTTATTAGGGGTTATGAACTCCTTATAATCCTTTAGGAGGGAGCTTCGCTGGTTATGGAGGTTTTTCAGCTAGAGTTGGTCAAACTCTGAGTTTTGTTGGATCTCAAGGTATGCCTTTTGGTTTAGCTGGTTCTACTGGTTACTTCGAGCAGACTAGTGCCTTCCAAAATCTAGGCCAATCTTTTCAGAACGTTTGGAGCTATGCCCAGTCTGGATGGAATCCCCAAGGTCTTCCTAGGCTTCCTTTTCTGGCAACATTGAACTTTCCAGATCTCATGAAATTACAAACGATCCAATCAAGTACAATTCGGCCTAGCCTCTGGTCCCAACCAAACTCCCTTCGGACATTCCAAAGTTTGAGGGGAAGGGTGGCGAAGACCCAGGTGACCATGTGACCACATTCCATTTCTGGTGCTCATCAAACTCCCTTATTGATGACTCGATTAGGTTGAGACTTCTTCAATGCACCTTGACTGGTAATGAGGCCAAATGGTATATAGAGTTTCCAGGGCGTAGCTTTACATATTTCGCCGACTTAGCTAATATTTTCTTAAATCATTTCTAGTTGCCTGTCCGTTATCACATTCGAGAATGGAGATGAAGAAACAAGATCATTAAAGCTGAAATCCCTCCTGAATACCATCTCAAATGGTTTTTGAAATCTTTACAACCTGAAATCTCTAAGGATGTCTACCTGTCCAAAGTATATTATGAGGAGCAAGCTATTTTTAGGGCCCAACAATTAGAATTGATTTATTCTCCATCTGGGATTCTACAAAAAATCTTTCTTGATGCTCCAGGGGCTAAGGTTGAGATAGCCAAGTCGAAGCTAGGTCCCCATGCAGATGGTATCATTGGATCAGTAGACACAAATGCGGTGAACCTGTTGAGCTTGCAGCAATTGTCTTTACAAACTTCTCCTAACAACCAGGTCACGTCGTCTAACCCTTCGTCTTCCCAACCCTCTTCGGTTAATGCCATCCAATCTACCAACCCCAAAGGAAATCAAAATTCCAATGGGAAAATTAAAGGACGAGTTAAGAAAAATAATCAAGATGGGAAGGCTGACGCAAATAAATCCAGCAATAATGTTGGTGGTGGTAGAAATGAATCTAGAAAGAAAGTCAAGTTTCCATGCAAGTTATGTAGTGGAGACCATTTAACTCATATCTGCCTAAAGATTCAAGACACTTAGCACTTGTTAGGGTAGCAAGGGACTTCTAGCTCTCAAGCTATCTTAACCAACCCTTTCCCCCAAGGGCAGCAACTGCTTGCTGGCGCGAATTCAAATCCTGGTACCTTTGTAGGGGTTAGCCAGGAAGGGGAAAAATCATCAAATGTTTTCATGATGGGTTCTAACATCCATGTGGCCACTCGGTCATGTGATTATGGTGACGCAGAAACTTCCAAGGACAAAACTGCTCTTGGAAATACCGACCTTCATATTGAGTGACCCCTTGTCGAGACTATACCATGGATACCAAAAGGTTCCGCTAAGAATGTGACTATTAATCCAAATGCTAGGGCCGCCAGAATTACTCCATTATTGAGGATCTGGCTCAGAGTCCATGTGCTAAGTCTGCTTTAGAGGTTCTCCAGTCATGTCTAGCTCAACGATGTGCTTTTCTTTCAGCGATAGGGGTAGTTGATCCAACTAACTCTTTAGTGCTCACTTTTGACATGGCTTTTCAAATAAAGTCTACATACCGGAAAATTAACCTTTTTCTTACCGTTATTGATGAAGGAGCTTCCACGTGCATCATGTCGATGTCATGTTCGAAGGCCATTGGATCGCCTTCAGCCGTTCCTTCACCTACCCTCTTGACTGCACTTGATGGACATTCTCATAGACCGCATGTTATTATCCTAGCCTTTCCCATATGTGTTTGGGAGGAGGTCATCAATATCGAAGTAGAAGTCATTGACGCCAACCTAGATTACAATCTCCTCTTAGGAAGGAATTGGGTATACAAAATGGATGCCATTGTTTCGACTCTGTTTCGTGTCATTTGCTTTCCTCATGAAGGGAAAATTGTTAAGGTTGATCAGTTGGATTACTCTCCAGCCGATCCTAGGACAACCTCGAATTCTACTGTTCCTTTAGTGGATAACCCTCATCTGCCTACTGAGAATCTAGGAGTTGGGATGTATTCTTCATTGATGGGTACCTTTGATTTTCCCTCTCCTATCGCTAGAATCAATGCCATTTCATCATCTAAGGAGTCTTCACGAGAAGAGTTCTTCCGAACTCATTATTTTTCAAATCCTTCTACCTTGCCTTCACCTACGACCACATTAGTTGAAGGACAAGTCGGTGGAATGGAATTTCCTATATTTGCAACAGAGCTTAGATATCAGTCTACCGTTAACTCTACAGATAACCATTCTACTCATTTCTCTGAGGAGGAGTTAGATGGTGATGTGGCCCCAGCCTGGACCCTTGATTCTACCTCCGCTATGGACTGCTTAGATACAGTTTTACCTTCCAAAGAAGCAATCCTAGAAGTAATCATGGGTGTAGATCGACCTTGGAAAGACTTACACCATCATTCATGTTTTCTTCCTCCGTTACAAGAAGTAGAATCTAGGTTCTCTGAGCTCTTTACTAGTGAAGTTTGTATGGTATCAAATCCTTTGGCTCCAGCACACTTTTGTGCTGAAGGGAATATGTCGGTGATTTCAAAAACGATATCTATAAACATCTCTAGGAACCCTAACATGGTCGAGAATCTACTCGGAGCCGAATGCTCCCCTGAAGAAATTCAAGCTTACACTGACCTTTTTAAGGAATTTCGAGATATGTTCACTTGGTCTTATGAAGAAATTCCTAGCACTGATCAATCCATAGTTCAACATGAGATCAAGACATATGAAAACGCCAAACCGGTTCGTCAAAGGTTTCGATTGGTTAATCCTTGGAA
Source organism: Pinus taeda (assembly GCA_000404065.3). NCBI lineage: Eukaryota > Viridiplantae > Streptophyta > Pinopsida > Pinales > Pinaceae > Pinus > Pinus taeda. The sequence continues at coordinate 51,178 of APFE030614559.1, forward strand.
AGCAGTAGCCATTCAAACTGAAGTAGAGAAGCTGCTCAAGGTGGGTTTCATATACCATGTTCCTCTTATAGATTGGGTTTCTAATCTAGTCCCTATGGATAAAAAGCAAGGAACAATCTGAGTATGCATTGACTTTAGGGACCTAAACAAGGCTTGTCCCAAAGATAATTACCCTACGCCATTCATTGATCAGAATATTGATGAGTGTGCGGGTAATGAGGTTTTATCCTTCATGGACAGTTTTTCTGGTTATAATCAAATCTCTATTTGTCTGGAAGATCAGCATAAGTTAGCTTTTATATGTCCTTGGGGTACCTTTACATACACAAATATGCCTTTTGGTCTTAAAAACGTTGGAGCTACCTTCCAGCAGGCCATGTCATATGCTTTCCATGACATTAAAAATATCATCGAAACATACTTGGATGATTTAATTGCTCATTCTCGAAAGAGAACTGATCACCCTAGTCATCTTCGATTGGTTTTTGAGTGATGTTGTTTTTATAACATCTCGTTGAATCCCAATAAATGTTTTTTCATGGTTACATCTGGTCAATTATTAGGGTTAAATGTTTCAAATGAAGGGATTAGGGTTGATCCCTTCAAGGTAGAGGCAATAATTTAGTTGCATCCCTAGTCCTTGATTCGGTAACTTCAAAATATTCAAGGGAAGGCTAATTTCTTAAGATGGTTTATAGTGAATTATGCTGAGATCACTAAAGGGTTTATGCATTTGCTATAGAAAGGAGTTCCATTTTTATGGGATGACTTTGTGTAGTGGTCGTTCGATGCCTTGAAAAAGGCATTAGTCTCTGCCTCGTTTTTGAGTCCACGGGATTATGGTAGAGACTTCCTTTTATATCTCCCTGCAACAGAATCAGCCATAGGTATGGTTCTCATTCAGGAAGACAATGCTCTCACAGAACATGTGATTTATTATTTGAGCTGAGGCTTGATAGGTCCTAAAATTTTCTATTCTCCTGTTGAGAAATTGGCCTTGGCAGTTGTCCATGCTGTCCAGTGGCTTCGCCATTATATCTTGCTACGCAAAACTTTTGCCTTAGCAGGGGTCAATCCATTTCAATTTTTCCCCAGTAGGCGAGTGATTGGTGGAAAATATAATCAATGGATAGTCATTTTACAAGAATTTGATCTCGAGTTCTTGTCTGCCAAGTCTAAGAAATCCATGGTTTTTGCCGAGTTAATTTCTGAGTTGCCCTGTGGAGAGGATACTATTTATGAGGAAAGTTTTCCCGATGAACATTTATTCCTCATCTCTTCACTCGACCTTTCGTATGGAGACATCATTGTCTATCTCTAGACTTCGAAGTTTCCCTCTACTATCTCTAAGGATGAACACCTAAAATTACCTCATCTGGCCAAGAACTATGTCATCATCGGTGATATATTATATTGTCGAGGGGTTGATTCAATCCTTCGATGTTGTTTAACCCTAGAGGAAGCAGAGTTAGTGCTAAATGATTGCCACAGTGGAGCTTGTGGTGGTCATCTTTCAGGGCTTGCTACAGTTGAGCCTATCTTACGTGCCAACTATTTTTGGCCTTCACTCTTCAAAGATTGTGTTGAAGTGGTCAAATGTTGTCACCCCTATCAAATCTATACTCGGAAGATGCGTGCACATCCAACTCCTCTTTTTCCCTTTGTCACTATCAATCCTTTTACTAAGTGGGGTATTGATTTTAAAACTTGTAATCTACCTTCAGTAGTGAATCATAAGTACATTATCGTGGCTATAGACTACTTCACGAAGTGGGCTGAGGCCATGCCCACTTATAAAAATGATAGTGAAATAGTGGCATTGTTCCTTTTTAATCATATTATCTCAATGTTTGGTATACTAAGAGAGATTGTCACTGACCATGGCAGTAATTTCCAGAATCAACTAATGTCTAAATTGGCTCTCAAATTGGGTTTTCGGCAGGAACATTAATCTCCTTATTATCCTCAGGCCAATGGATAGGTCGAGGTAGTGAACAAAACCCTTAAGATGATCCTGCAAAGGACAATTGACAAAAATCTATCCAATTGGAATCTTATGTTGTATCCAGCTCTTTGGGCATACCGAACCTCCGTAAAGACTACTACAAGGTTTACACCTTTTCAGTTAGTTTATGGGATGGATTCTACCTTTCCTATTGAATGTGAAATTCCATCTCTTAAGTTAGCTGTTGAGCTCCTTCCAGAGACTTCTAGTCTCGAAGAGCACCTCCTTCATTTGGAACATCTCGATGAGCAGTGTCGAGATGTCGCCATAGTCAATGAGGCTCATAAGAAAAGGGTTAAGACTTAGTACGATAAACTTGTCCCTCCTCGAGTCTTTTCTGAAGGCGACCCTGTCTTCGTCTATAACCAAGATAAGGATGCCTTGGGGGTAGGCAAGTTCAAGCCTATGTGGTACGGTCTCTTCATAATTAAACGAGTTTTAGAAAAAGGGGCGTAGGAGTTAATCGATTTTGAAGGAAACATGTTGGCGGAGCCCTGAAACGAACTCTACCTCAAGAAGTACTTTTCTTACGTAGCAGCTAGGCAATGGCTTCTTTTTACATTCTGTATATTTGTACATATCTTAGCGATAGTTTTTGATATCGATACTTTTTGGTTTACTATGGCAGGTGTTGATGGATGACTTGGTCTTTTTTTGATTCGCCGATGGTGCTAGTTGGCACACTCGGAACCTTGCTTCCATAGCTTGGGTACTCTACTATCCAACTAGTCAATTGATGGTGTCAAGGGGAGTATGGATTAGTCCTGCTTCAAATAATATGGCTGAGTATACTGCCGTCATTAATCTACTATCCAAAGCAATTTCTTATGAAATCAATTCATTGGTAGTTTATCTTGATTCACAATTGATAGTGTCACAATTGAATAACATTTATCGGGTAAGGGATCCATATTTATATTGCCAATATTTAAGGGTGATGTTGTTGCAAAGATCATTTACTTACATTAATTATTTGCACATTCCAAGATCTCATAATTGGTTAGCTGATTCGGCATTAGACTGGCACATCAATCATTCATCACAATAAAAGTAAATATCAAAAAGTTGAACTTTATATATATAATATATATATATATATATTATATATATATATATCATAAAACATCTCGAGTGTACATAAGTGTGTCCAAAAATAATATACAAAATTGGGACTCAAATGCCCATAATCATGTCCAGCACATCTAATGCTCCGGCTTGGGATGAGCGGCTAAGTAGGCAACTATTGCATTAGCCACACACCTAAGAGTGCGAACCCAGTCTCGTGGTATGCCAACCACATGACGCCACATATCTATAGGGAGATCCTCTACGTTTGTCGTCGGTACTTGGTGAGTTAGTCTCACCAAGTGTCATTGAACTGTGTGTAGAACTCACTCTGTATCTACAGCTGCCTCTTCGGCTCCTCGACCACGACATCCATGCCATGGGAATCCATCTGGTCGCATCAACCCAATGTCTGGAGCATGATCATCATATTAGTCATTTGAATCCTATCAAAAATATTTTTCAAAAATTTATTATTATATTTGTAAAATTACAAAAAAATTATAAAAAAATAAAAAACACTTACCTATGTCGCCCCATGCTGCAGTCAGTGGTAATACTAGATCGGGATCTCCTCAGAAGTCTAACCCAGCATAAGGGTAGTCATCTACAGTGATGATTTTTTGCTCCCACTAGGAGAAGAAGTCATCATCGAATGTAGTCCGTGGGACACCCCCACCTCCTAGACGTTTCACCAAGTCAACCCACCTACCCATTCGTGGATCTCGCGGGGTGCTGATCAAAACCGGTACTCTAGGACGAAGTGTGGGGACCCTCTTAAAGAAGAAAGAGCAAAAAATGGTTCCATATCTAAATTTTTTGGTCTGCCCTTTCTTGATAGAAGTAAGCTGACTTTTCAGGCCGGCTAGAAGAGGAGTACACTAGTCAAATACGGTGGTGAGACAATCTACTACCAAGCTTATGGCTAGCCATGATGCCTGGTGCAAAGAATCTGATCCGTTCACTCTAGCTATAGTGAACAGGATTATCCTCAATGATAAACTCTCCACGTGTTTGATTGGAATTTGACTTCCAATCTTTTTCGGATGTCCCGGGCAATATATATGTACGTAATCCTCAATTGAGAGACTGCCTCATGACCCTCCCGTCGAATGTACCACCTCTCCCCTCTAGGAAAGGCTTGTGATGAAATAAATGTCTTCAATCTCTATTTTGAGTGGCATCTGGTTAATCATAAACGAATCATCCTTGATGCTCCAGTAGTGAATGAGCATTACGAGTAGGTGAGTGTTTTCTTTCATATTTGGAATTTTAAAGAACTTTAGCAAACCACATCCACGTAAGGAATCCAAAGCATTAGGATCGTTCATAACCTCATCATCTACTGAGGTATGCTCTCTTTCTCGCCAAGTAAATGGCATCCTGAAGAAAAAATGAATTTAGACCATTAGTTTTTTTCATTTGAAATTTTCGCGGCATATATGTGGGTCCATTTTGCACACAGTCACGTGTAGGGCCTATGTATACGCAGGTTTCATATATCCAATCTACGTATACGTCGCAAATAAACTTTTGACAAAAATTCAACAGTAAAACTTAAATTAAGAATTCTAAAACTAGTCACAATTGAATGCAATAAAAGTTTAAGGGTTACCTGGTGATTTTGGAAGGATTTGAATAGTTGAATTTGGCGTATGGAAAAGTTTTCTCCTTTTGCTCCGCTCCATTGCTCTCAAAATCAAATGGTGAAAATGGTGAGTCCAAAAACTATTTTATAGGCTTTGAAAATACAATTTTTTTTCAAAACTTAATTTTGTTTGGTCTCATGTAACTTTTAACTTGGGATATTGGAATGTCGAGAATGGTTTGATTTTCAAGACATTTTGGACACTTTTTCGACAATTTCGAGATGATTCCATGAGTGCTGACCTGTCATGGTAGGTATCATTTTCTCACTGGCATATAGGTTGGTGAAGCCCTTTTCCCATTGCATTATGCATACTAACCTCCACTTGTCGATACATTTTCCATAGGGTCGATCCCATTGTGTTATGGTTCGTAAACCACCTTCACTCACCGATTTTTTAAATGATGAGACGATGGTAGAGCCATCCTTTTCATGTGCATCATAGTTAGCACCTCACTGACATTTGTTGCCCATGCTTCTTTGATCTGAGTAGGCTCAAGAGTCCTCTATAGTCCCACCATGACTTATGTGATGAAGACTCATTCCTCTTTGCTTCTTCGCTTCATTCTAGCCTTATACCCTAGAGGCTCCTTTATGTTGAGTTGTACTACTACATTGCATTTTGACTATTTGCACCTTTTGGCCTTGAGCCAACTTCACTTGGACTCATGTTTAAGAAAAATTTTGACCATGACGACTGCGAAATCAAACTTGCATGCCCTTGACTTCTGCAACTTGACACATCTAGACCCATGGAGGGAACACACCTTTGAGTGTCTTTGACTAGTTTTCACCTCCCTGCATTGAGCATAGGATTGTTCCAATCCCAAGAACTAGATCATCTGTTTCACCGACATTCATTCTTTCCACTATACTATAGCATTATTTTATTCTTTTTCCAGCTAAAAGAAAAAGACAAAAAAATATATATTCCAAAAAAGAGTGGGAATGGGACAATATTTCCACGTATTGTTGGTAGCTAGAGTCAGTCATGTCACCCTTGAACAAAGCACTCAAAACAAAGTTTCCTCCATTTTGGCAGGATTTAGTTTGACTTAAGTATGCCTTAACCTTGTTATTGAGTTAGTTCTCCCCCGATTGGTTATCTCTTCCAATCATATGGAGGGTTCGTTCGTGCCTCCTGTATGAAAAACTTATATAGAGTCATCATATGCTACCACATAGTCACCTTGAGTCATGCTTTTGTTCAAGGTAAGTTAGCCTGAGTCGACCTCTTTGCAATGTCTCTTGACTCATTTTTCAGTCGGCCATCCTTGGTTGTCAGTATCTTGTCTATCATCACATCAGCTATATTAGACCTTTACTCATCCTAGTTTGAGAAGGTCCCCATTGACTTCTTGCTAGCAGGTCTTGTCCTTATCAATGACGACATCTTTCTCTGAGGATAGGCCTAGAGCTGCACCATGGCCCTATTTTCATTATTGATAGGTCACCTTGTGCTCATCATCAATCAGTATTATGGGTCTTTGACTGAGTGGTTTCCCTCGTGTTCGACATCAGCTTAGATTATCACACATTGGGATTCATGCAGTACCTTGGTTTCCATTTGACCCTATTGGTAGATACCTTGCCTCTGTATCAGCTTTCATTATTGGTTGGTTTAGAGAGTTTCTATCATGCGCTAGCCACATTTTTGTACACCGGAAACGTGCTTCAGTCAGGTTACTACATTTTTTTCATCTGATTCCCTCCACATTATTGGCCTATGGGTTACACTCATGCTAGATTGATGAAGGATGTCTTAATTCCTTCCTTCTAGTCAATCTTTCCCTATTGACTACGACTCATTGCTTTGGGGCAAAGATCTAGAGTCCATTTGGCAGTACCTTGGGGTTTGCAGTCATTAGTGGCAGATCCTTTGCTATCGACCGTGGGAAACCATCATTGTCTCCTGATTGATAGATTCTTATAGGTGTTTGACTTCAGCTCATCTATTCACACTTGTTAGATTGTACTGGGTACCTTGACACTCATTATCATTATCGGTGAGTAGTCTCGCATTTGTTAATGGTATACATAAGTAACTGGTAACCAAATTATTTCTCCAATGGTCAACTTCAGATCATTTATTTCCAACACATAGAAATGTACCACGACGGTCGGTGAAGACCTCAGGTTGCATCAACATTCATTGGTTCACTTGACAGTTGCTCCTGTTGCTGTTAGTTGATACAACTTCACGTTATATGTTGCAATCATTCATAGAGCCATTCTATATGCTGGCACTTGAGTTTGCAGTGTAGTACCATCTTACTCCATCATGTTCATTTGGTACTTCTTGAGATCAGTCTTTGATATCAGTGTTCCGCTTCATCCTTCAGCATCATTGACATTCTTATATGTGATATTCAGACATGTACTTTTTTAATCATGATCAGATGATCCATTATGTACTTTACAATGTTTATACTTGTATACTTAGTGGATCCTCATGTACTTGATATGCAGACATACTTTATTTTCTCTGAGCATGGGTATGCCCACCTCAGACAGTGTTTCTTTCTGATCTCCTTTTATGGCTTGGCAGGCTGAGCTCTGGTGAACTCCTTCTCCATTTTTGACAGATTTCATTTCCATGTACTTCCTTAATACATTTCGGCCATCATGTACCCCTTCTGACCTCATATATTAGGGGCATCTGTTATAGCTCCAAATCTCACTCTTGATGTTTGTGATGCTTCACTCATGGCCTAGGCCAACCCCTCTTTCTAGACCTGGTCCCAATATTTAAAAAACAATGTTTTACTCCCTATATGTGACATTTCCCTGAGCCAAATGCATGTGTACGCGGGTCTGTGTATACCCAACCTGTGTATATGTTTTAAAACACTTAAAAAAATTAAATCTCCTTCATTTCAGGTAGAGATCATGGGTTTTACCTGTTGATTACCTATTAGTGCCCGTGGCCCAACTCTATCCAACGAATTCCCAACTAAAAAAATACTTTGGAAGAAGTATAAAAGGCTTCAAGGGGAAGGCCTAAAGGAGGAGAAGAGATAGAGAAAGATCACTCTGCTAAGATTATCCTTGACCAGGTTTGAAGATCCTTATGCTTCCATCACTTCCCTGATTACAGGAAACCCTTTTTTCCTTGTGTTATGATGTCTTTCTACTACTTGAGATATCTTGGAGTAAGTCATGGAAGGAGTTTGTTGAAGGCTTGAGACTAGACGAATCTGGAGGACGGCTCCACTTGGAGCTTGCAAAAGGAAGACTGAGGTGAAATCATTACTTTCTGTACTTTAGTTATCTATAATAAAAGAAACACTTGTCTCATTGCTGATATAAATCTTCTTCATGTTTATGATATCAATGTTATGATTCACATATGAATGGTTGTTTTAATTATATAACTAACTTCCTTTCAGTGTGCTATGAAGATGGTTTCTTTATGATGCTTGGTCAATATACTACTGTACTTTATGGAATTGATTGTTTTGCATGTTGAAGGACTAAAAGGAACTCCAAGAGGGTTTGGACCCTAGCTGGATCTTCCCAAATGAAGGACCCCCAGGTGCACCCCTCTTCACGTAGTTTGCTTATATTAGCATCATGGCTATGTGGAATGCATTTTTTTCTTTGTAGATAACCTCTGATTTGCTAGGGTATCAACCCAAGACCCTAGGGGAATTTATCCCTTAACACTTTGGCAGAAAATTGTCTTTTAATTGAAAAATCTTCTGATTTGCTATTGAATTTTTAAATCACTAGCCCCTGCAATTTCTACTGTCTCTTCTTCATCTTGATCAATTTCTGTACCCCAAAACTCTTCAAACATAGTCAAAAACTCCTTAATTTGTTGGTCATATTCAAAAACTTGCCAGTTCTTAACATTATCAAGAACAGAAGGTCTGTATCTCATTTCTACCTCATATCTTAATCTTGGATTAATAGGAGGCTTGAAAGTGCTAGCAGCCACAGCCAATGAATCTGCCAATCTATTTTCATCCCTTGGAATGAATTGAATGTTAAAAGCTTCAAAGAAATTTTCAATCAAATCCCATACCTCATTTCTGTATGCCCAGAGTCTAGGATGCTTTGTTTGGCAGTGATCCTTTATCTACTTAATAATTATCTCTGAATCTCCAAAAGCATAAATTGATTTGACTCCCATATGTTTGGTTGTTTGTAGCACAATAATCAAAGAATCATATTCTGCCACGTTGTTAGTTGCCTCGAACTCTAATTTGAAAGAAAAAGGAAACAAATCACCTCTAGGTGCAATTAGAAGAAAACCAACACCTGTTCCTTCCTTGGAGTAAGCTCCATCAAAAAAACATTTCCACACTTCTTTCATTTGCAGCTTTGTAATTACATTGGCTGAAGCAAGCTGCCTCTGATTATCTTGATCCAGCTCTGCATTATCATGCAGTGTGAAACAAGCAAAATCATCCTTCTCCTGACTATACACAGGTGAGTTTCTTGCTCCATTTTTTGTAATTGTTTTTACAAACCTAGTTTCTCTGACAATCTCCTCTCCTCCCCACCAAAAACCTGTATAACAACATATGTAAAATCTAACTTCAAAACACCTCCCAATTTAGCCCCCTAGTACCTAGATAGATGCATTCCAAACCTAGCAGGAATATCTGCTACTACAATATCCATGACCAAGCTTCTAGCTTATATTTTGGCTAATGACACTGCCAGATCCTTAATAACCCCCAGAAACTTGAGCCTGTTTCAGTCAAAAAAATACAAATCTCTATAAGGTTTTGTCACTTGTAAATTTAGTTGCTTCATCACTGATAAAGGCATAAGATTATGTGAAGCCCCGGAATCAAACATGCAATTATGTAAAAGGAAATCATGAACCAATAGGGAAATATAAAAAGGAAGTATTGAAGAATCTACTTCCTCTACATGCGGGCTGAAAACCACTACTAGTTTATCCTCCTCTAGATTTACAGTATCACTCTCACTCTCTTTTAAATTAACAAACTTAGCAATCTCCTTTTGATAAGTTGGTTTTTTTGCCAATTCTGTAAGGGGAACTTGTATTCTTACCTTTTCCAACTCCTTGGTAAGACTAAACAAGTGACTCTGTTTAGTAGTCTTTTCATTCTCATCTTCACCTTTCTTTATGACTGGAATTATTTGAGGAATTGAAACAAGCTTCTCCAAATGAATTTTTCGAGTTTGATCCTAAGAAGACTCACCTTGAAGTATATGTGTCTTGCTATTCATATTTTTCTGCTGTTTTCCTTTATCTACTTGTTTTGCAGACCAAGATTCTTGTGGAGTCGCCTTTGATGAGGAAGTTGAAATTTTCTGCTCACTTTCATTTTCCTGATTTCTGGATCTTTTCTTAGATCTCAGGTCATATTTCTTGTGTAGTTCAGCCTGCATAAAATTAGAGAATTTTTTCCAATATTCATCAATTTCATTTCCATCATGAATATCATATACTTCATCATACACATACTCTTCTCCTTCAATGCTGAGTTAATCTTCATCAACTGCATATAATGTGGAAATTTGATCTTCAGGTTTCTCTTCACCAAGATCTACATCTATATATAATGGTGCTTGAATTTGATTTTGGTCTTTTCTTTCCCTTTTCAAGATTTGCAAAGGTTGTCTTCTGAATTGAGGATTAAAGTTCTTATTAAACTGTGTTTGTCTCTGAGAGTTCTTATTTTCTCACTCTAACCTATTTAACTTATCTGACATGGTTTTAATTATATTACTCATATCCTCCAATGAATGACTTTGAGAGGACTCTATCTTTGCCTTTCCCTTGTCTTGGGAAAGTTGTGTTTTTGGTACTTTTCCTGCAGCCACCAGATTTGGTTCTATCTCTAAAGCATCTGTTTGGATTTGATCAAGGGTTGGAGCTCTCCTTTCCCTTAAAGTAAATCCAAAGTTTGATTCAAAAGCCCTTGCAAAAGTTATTTTTTCACAAGCAAGAGGAGGCTTAATCTCTGATGGGAGACTATTGTACAATTTGTTGAATCTTCTAACAAATTCAACCACAGTTTCATTAGACTTCTTCTTTATGGCATTAAATTATGTTAATGAATATCCATGGTCTCTTTTTTCTCCCCGTCTCAGAATAAACACATGTTCCATCTCTTCCCAGGAAGGAATAGTATTATTGGGAAGTCCTTTGAACCATTTCCTTGCTTCTCCATCCAGGGATTGAACAAAAAGTCTTAGAACAACATCTAAATGTTTAACATTTAGGCTTTCTGCAAAATTACAAAATACTACTACATGATTCTCTGGTGTCTGTTCATCTTCTCCTGAAAAACAAGGAAGAATTTTGAGTTTATCCTCTGGCATTTGATTTTAAGCTTGTGGTAGTTGAAGAGGTGCATGCCTATTCACTAGGAATGCAGGGGATGCCATGTTTACTGAAGTTTGATTACCACCAGATGTGGAACTTGATTGAGAGGTAAGTGGAATGTGCAAAGGAGGTAATGTGGTTATTGGTTGAGGTTGAATAATTGCAACAGGTGAATGAAAAGTAACAAACTCAAAAGTTTGTTCTTGATAGCTAGGTTCCTGAAATGAAGATGATGAAAAAGATGATTCTTTACTATATGAATGTTCAAGTGAATTGCTGCTTGATGCAGACAATATAGGAATGGGTGTAATTGGAATCTTAAACCTTTCAACCCTCTTAGAAAATAGACTTTCAGGATCTGAAAGAGCTTGAACATTCTTTTGTGAAGTATCTAATCTTGTATGGGGCCTTCTTGAAGCCAAAATTATTTCTTTGATTCAAATAGCCACATATTTTCTCCTCACTAAACAACTAGAGGAAAATATTGAAACCTAGGGAAAAATCTTCTTATCTTCTCTCCCTGACAACGACGCCAATTAATGTTGTTCCTTAAGAAACCAATTTCCTGGCTGTAGGGAAATTGTGCTTAAGACATTAATAAAGATGATTTATTGTCACTTATTGTTTATTATATTCCCAAATGAAGGACTTGGAAAACTTGGCCTTAGACTCTTAATACATGTATGACTAGAACATCTCAGAATGCCATTTGTTGCTAAATATAAATGATTAATGAGGAAAGTTTGAAAGGGAAGTTAAAGACAATATGTTGATTTTTGGTAGGAACTATTATTTGTAACTTAGAGGAATTATGATCATGAGAAATAAATCATAGAAAATATGTTGGTCTTTCACAGAAACTACTATCTATAACTTAGAAAGGAAGTGATGACTTTAAGTATAGGAGTGCTCTTTAAGGGATTTTACCCTGCAGCTTCATTACTAAACTTAAAAAGAAGAAAACATTGCATGACACATGATAGTGAAACTTACGAATTATATGTAACAACTCCTGGAAACTTCTAGTTGTTTCATTAATCAATGATGTTATCAGAAATATAGTGGCATGGTTCTCTAAAATTCCAACCCTTTCTTAGCAAATGTTTCCAGTTTTTATACATTGTGGAACAATTATTGATTCCTGAAACCTATCTAACTGCTTTCTAACTATATGAAATAAAATTACTACAGAATTTATAGAGGGTAAAACACCTCAAAGAACATCAAATAGCAAGAAAAAAAACTGAATTTAGAAGGAGATGACAACTGCTGACTCGCTCTGCTTAATCCTCTATTGAATTCCTCTGAAGGTGCCTCAATGGTAATTAACTTCCTTTAATCATAACAAACCTATGTTTAATTTATGCATAACCTGGCTTATGCATGTATCTAGCACATTTCAATTAGCCAGAACAACAAGAAATTTGACCAACTGCCTTCTTCTTTAAATATGGTTTTAACACTAATTTTCTTGTTTACACAGCAAAAGCAATGCAAAATAGTCAAAGCGAAATTGAAAATGGATTAACTTGTTTTAATAATCATATCGCATCCACCTCTTTAGTGTTACGTTGACTTCCCCTTATAAATCACAATCGACGCTTATTTCTTTATAATCCCTTTATAATAGAAATATATTAAAAATGCATGATTATAACGCATATGAAAACTTTTCAATATAGTGGACCCGCCGGAACTTTAAACCATGGTGTATATACCTTTCAGATCTAGCTTACCCCTATCGCAATCGGCATGGTCACCTGCATATATATTAAGAATTTATGTGATAACGCAGATCCACCAGTTTATAAAACATAACCTATATGCATTTCGGGTCCAAAATCCAAGTCACAATCGGCGGGGGCATATGTATATAATATAAGCTTTTTATTATCATGGACCCACCAATGTTATAAAATATGGAAAATAATTTTTTGGGTCCAGAACCTAATTGCTAATTGCAATTGGCGTTTATTCGTGGTGCCAACCATCCATATTGTGGACCCACCGAACTTTTAAATGCAACATATAATATGTTGGGTCCAGTGTTAATGTTTTAACATTTGTTTTCTTTGAAATTTGATGTTTTCCTTCATTTCCTTTGTATTTTGATTTCCGATTATTTTGCGATATATATCTATATATATAATATATATATATATATATATATATATATATATATATATATATTATATAGATATATATAGATATATATACATGCGCCCATATAACCATTGACTTCCGATATACCACTCCTTTTTCTTTGACTCTTTTTTTAAAAGTATTTTCGAAGATTCTTGAATGAAAAATGAATGTTATAAACAATGAAAAACATATGTTACAACAATGTATATGCTTTATGTTTCTACTTTCATGTATGTTCCATTTGAATAATTTTCAGGTTTCAAGAACATTAGGAGAAGCTGAGGTTTTGCACCTTGCATATCTACCCAAATGAAGGACATTTGGGTAAGGACACTCCTACACGATTTAGTAGAATAAGGATTTTTGATGATTGTTTGAGCATTTCTTGTTGAGGTTTTTGCTCTCCTATCTTGGGATTCTCAACCCAAAGTCGTAGGGAGGTTTCACCCGTATCAACTGCCTAAACTAGCTCACATAAATCATAAAAGCCTAGATATTTGAAGGATGTCACAGCCATAGGAGATGCCAAGAGTTCCCTGAGATATGTGGGCTAAAATCTATGTATCTTGCCTCATTTGTGTGTTTTCTTGACCTCTGTTTCTTCTCTATTTGTTTCCTCTTCCTCACTGTGGTTTGTATTCCTCTTCTGCCATGGTGTTTAATATCAAACCTTAGGAGGTATAAGGTAGTTGGAATGTGGGTTTTTGGGGAAGGGTAAATATGAAGGAGATGGGTGAAGGGATATATTTAATGGAGGAGGATACAAGGTATTAGTATGATAGATTTTGGGATGGAGGGAATTGTTTGCAATGTAGGGGGTTTAGGAGCCTAGGTAGTTGTGGCACCTGGGACTTAGGGTTTTGGGACAAAGGTTCAAAGGGTATTTGGGATAAAAAGGTTTAGGGAAAGGGAATGAAGGTGTAAGGGAGTGTATACAAGGAATTGAGAGTGCAACTGTAGCTTTGGGGGAGATCTAGGGTTTAGATATAGGAGAAACACCAAATCTTCAATTAAACCTTTAAAATTCTTTGGGAGTGACTTAAGGAGGAAGAAACACACAATTCTTATTTGTTACTTGTTTGGAGGTTGAATGCTCTTTGGTGGAGTTGAGGAGGTCACTGTAGTTGTTATATACCTAGGGGGGATAATATGGGGTACCAAGGGAGGTACCCAAGGTAATAATGTAATAATGGGATGGGCCATAGTAATAAATAAGGTGGTTAACCCATATCATGTAAGGGACCACAAGTAGTTAATAATAATGTAAGGAGCCCATGGTATTAGTTGATGGTATGAGGAAACCATGGTAATGATGCATGGTATTGTATGATGTTGCCCTACCTTAAGGGTTTTGATCAATAAAGAATCATTTCTATCTATTCAGATCATATTATTTCTGGGTTTATTTGCATTATCTTAGATTTTCATATCATATCTATAATATTTCCGGGTTAGATCTACAACAATTGGTATCAGAGCACTTTCTTGGGCACAAAAGTGGAGAATTTTTTTTACTTTTGCAGGATTTCGGGGGCGGCGAGTTTGCAAATCAGATCTGTACATTTTGGTGCAAGATCTACAAAATCTAATTGCAGATCTGGATTCTATGTGAAAAAATACCCGATTTCAAAAATAAAATCGGTCGAATCAGAGTCCGGATGAAGGAGTTATCGTTGATTTAAAAATCAGTGGGGTTGCAGATAATTTTTCAGGGAAGCGAGTTTGCGACGCAGATCGGGATGTCCTGGTGGAAGATCTGCAAAATCTAATTGTAGATCTGGATTCTTTGTGGAAACATACCCAAATTCAAAAAAAAAATCATTTCAATCGGAGTTCGGATGAGGGAGATATCGCTGATTTAAAATCAACTGTCTTTTCAGAAATTTTGGGTGACGGCGGGAGAGTAGCAGCGCAGATCTGAAATTCCAGTGTCTGAATAAGGATTTCTATCACATGGGTAGATGCAGAATGGTTGTTCCATTTCCAAGCAATATTGACGAAGCTGTGACATTTTCAAATTTTCGCCAAGTAAGTGAAATTTTTTTCCAAACCATTCATGGCTTCTAGCAAGACATTTTTTACAAGCAATGATAATGGTCCTACTGTTGAAGAATTCATACAGAGAAAAAAGCTTACATATGGGACACTTTGGAAGGATTCAATGTGGTTTACTTTCAAAGATGAGGCTGTTAGGTTCCTATATCAATAGGTTTCATCTTTCGTGATTGACAGTGGAAGGGCTAAATATGTTCATCATTGCAGGCTGCAAAGGTTCCATATTTTGTGTGCATACTATGAAAATTAAAAAAATAAAAAGAGGGTATGCCTTAAGAGAATAATAAAAAGACAAGAAAATCAAATGGTCAAAGAGAAAAGTGAAAATGAACCCCAAACTAAAGACCAGGAAAGTGGCCAGTCAAAATGCCACTACTATCTTTTGGGCAGTATCATACTTTGCAAAAACTACTGCTAATCATACTTGATGGATGGCCCAATAGTCTAAACTGGACCATGCCATGTTTAAATTTCTTACTGCAGAATAGAGAATGTTCCCTATCCAAACAGCTCAAGCTTGGCAGATGACTAGCTAGGTAGAGAAATGAAGGTGCCCAACTGCTTAATCTGGGTCCTTGGAAGAAATAAGGGTACATTTTAGATAGGAGGGAAGTCAAAAGAAAAAGAGGACAATCAAGGTCTGCTAATTCAAGTGCACCCACTTCAAAAGGAAGGAAAAAATGTTAGGATTACTAGGATGGGTAAGTAGTGCAAGGTTGCAGAAATGGAGGGCCATCACCAATTGGCTTATTAAGTGCAAAGACTCATGCCACTCAGGGCATTGGCATCAAAAGCAGAGAGTGGAGGACAAGCATTGGAAGCATGTCTAGTTTCCCCTATTTTCCCCCAAACTTCATTTACTAACACCCCCAAGGGCCTTGAGATCTGCTCAAGTGTCTAGTTCCACTTCACTTCATGGCAAGATACTGGGTCAAACCATGAAGTTTAAGCATGAAAAGAAGCCACATTTTTTGTGTAAAAAATCTTTCTTATCATTTCATTTATCTTCAAATTCCTAAGTTTTACCTCTTAGAACTTAGCTTTACCCCCTCATTCACCTCACAAAGCCATATTAACCACTAATGTACTATTTAGCTCCCTAACTCCCCCCTTCCCTAATTCTATTAGAATCTATGAAAAATTTCCCAAAAAAATGTATAAATACCCTCCCCCTAGCATTATAGCTATATAACCCTCCTAGGGGAAATATTAACCTATCTGGGGTTGGTATTAGCCCCTTTTGTCCCTAGACTATGGTTGCTATCAAAAAAATATGGCTAAATGTCAAAAAATCCCAAACCCCGCCCTCATTAAACCCATTTACCCCTTTATCCGCCCAAAATTCATTTTATTATAAAGTTTTTTAATTAAAACATTTTATAAGGTGGGTGCCTAACCCTTAAAAACCCAAATCCTAAAGTTTTCTACCCACCCTCACGCCCGATTTAATTAAATTGATTAAATTATTTGGCGGGTCCCCTTTACATTAATGCACCATCACATCATATTCTCCGCCCACCGTTCGATCATCGACCCTGCCCATCTAACGGTGGGCGGTCATTCTTGTGGAGAAGTCGCCCGACCTTTTGCGTCCGAGGGATTGGCGGTATTACCATCGTACCCCCGCCACGCGTCGGCCTCCCCGCTATGTTCGCTGCCCCCCCCCCCCCTCAATACTGTTTACCGCCCTCGGGCCTTCCAGAGAAACCGCTTACCGCCTCCTCCTGCGCTGACGTCACGCCCCCGTCAGCGTGACGTCTCCCCTCCTTTTCCGCCACCATGCCTCCACGTCACATCCGTGTCACTTGTCCGCCTGTCCACCCTGCCACCGTGTCACTGCCACCTGGGCACCCACGTCAGCTACCACATCACCCTTCTGTACCCGGGCCCATGATGACATCAGCATGACTTCATCACCAAAAAGGCGCCAAAGTGCCAAAAATGCATAAAGAGACGAGAATTAACCATTATTTGTCATTGTTTTTCAATATTCCCGGAGCTCCTCTGCATGTGAAAACGACGTGCAATGGTCAAAACACAAATTTCACCTGCCAAAGTTGTTGCCGCCCTCATTATCGACACGAGTACCTGCAATTCGTCCGATTCAACGCCTCCTACGCCATAAAAACTAGGTATTTGCCGCAGGCGGCCTTCTTTACCCACTGTTCTCCTTTGTTCTCCTAATTTCCTGCATAAAAACTATGCTAAAAGCTCCCCACTGATAAATTGACCACTGAAACTTACTTAAGAAGCTGGTTAAACCCCTGCGCAACAAAGCTCTGGAAGAAACTCGTGCCCCTCTGTAAAATTCACCATAAAGCAATTGAAGGAGCCGAACTACCGGCTAAAAAACAAGCTCAGCAGTCTCCTCACTCCTATTACAATAAATTCCCTAGGAACAACCAGCTAATTAGCTCAAACACACTCTGGTTCTTCAAAAAACAGAGTGCTCCATAGTTCATTAAACTTGCAAGAGCCTCCTTACACTGTCAAGCTGCTCACTGCCAAACAGAAATTCGCAAGCATTCCTCAGCATTTGTACCAAACTTGAAAATCCAGTAAAACATCCAGGTAAAACCAGACATGGCCACTCCAGCTGCTCTGGATGTAGCTCCTGTGAATCCACCTAGTAAAGAACTGGAAGCTATGCCACTGGTGGACAGTGATTTTCTCATTACAGACGTTGTGGCAGAGAGGAATCACTTACAAACCTTCTACCAGCTAAGGAACAATCACTTGGACAACAGTGACATGTATGGCATCTGGGAATCCAATCTGCCCACCTACTTCCTGCCTTCTATGAACATTTTTCTTAAAGTCATTCACCTTTGTGCAGAAAACTATGACCAGAAGCTCAGAGCTGTGAAGTCTCCATCTGGGAGCATCCTCTTCTACATAACACCAGATTCCATCAATCAAATGTTGAACTACAAGCAAACCCAGCTGCTATACCCCTTCTCCATTAAGTACTTGCTAGATGAGGGTTGCAAGCTCTCTAGCACAGACATTGCTGCAGTAGCCAAGAGATTCATGAAGGCAGACTGCCAACCTTCTGGGCCACCTCCTTTTTCTTATACAGATTTCAATGAGGTAGGCAAGCTGCTGGTGGATATGCTAACCTCTGTGCTGGGGTTCACTACAAATGAGCATGTTGATGAAACTGTGCTGGTCATGCTGTCTACATATAGCCTTGAGAAACCCCCTGCTATGAAGTAAAATTATGCCAAATATATTGCCAATAGGATACATGACCAATTGTCAAGATTGAATAGGGAGGCAATATTTAAGTATTCATCATACATCTATCACCTATTCATGTACTAGCAAACAGATTGATTCCAGTTCCCAATCAAGAAGCTAGACTCACAGGGTGAGAGGAGATCTGTTACCTTCTGGTCTTCAATCTTCCACCAAGTCCAGAATTCCCCCTACACATACTGTGAATTTATTGACCAGTTTGTATATCCAGTCACATGCCTCTTAAAGAGGACTCCTCCTGCCAGATTGTCCAAGGATATGCAGAAAATCTTGCAACTATCCAGGAGTTACAAGATAGGTGATTGGTACTTGTACCAAAATCACACAATCATCAGAATCTATGGTTGTGAGCTCTGTCCCTACAGGCTCCCAAAAAAAGTGCCTATGAGGCTGTTTGCCCTGGAATGCTATAGACAACTTATAAACTCTGATCTGACACACTTCCACAGTGCCAAGAAGAAAGCCAACCTAAAGTTCAGAGACCACCTAGGCCCATTTGTCATGAATAAGAAAGATGGTTGGCAAGAAGCTAATCAAATACTGGAGCAACAACTCAAACTCAAAAGAAGCTTCTGGTGGGTCCCTTATGACCCTGAAGGTTTCATCAGTGCTAGGAGGGTCAAGTATAGGCTGCTAGCCTATAAACATTGCCCATACCCACAAATACAACAATTTGCCAACCAAGATGAATGGGTACCTGAATCAATAGTAGAGGAATTGACTCAGGAAGAAAAAATGGAGCAGGCTGTCAAAGATTTGGAAAAAACTCTTGACTTGGATTCTTGTCAACAGGTCTTGTTCAAACAACCAGTCCAAGTAGGAGAAGGCACTTCTACTACTCCAGTTGCACAGGACACCCAACAAGCTCCTGCAGTAACAACTACAACAAAGGGGAAAGAAAAAATGCATGAACAACAACAAGCAGAGACAGGGCATCCCAGCACATTAAAGGATTAGACTCAAAGGAAAGCCCCTTCACAGCAAACTGGACCACCCCAAATCCCAGTTTTGCAAACTCCTCTCAATGAAGAGAGAGGAAAAAAGAGAGATAGAGAGGAGATCACACCTCCAATAGGGTCATCACAGCAACCAGAAGCCAAGAGGCCAAGGATTGACCCTGAAACCGAAGAAGGAGATATCAGTGAGGAAAGGGCAGAAAGCCACAACAGAGAAAGGTAAACAAGCCAGCAGACTGCCACTAGCTCATTCCAGCTAGAACAGGCCCTACAGCACACCACAGAGGTATCCTCCTCAAGACAACAGGGCAAGAAACCAGCTGCAATCAAAGAAGGCTTCATAGAGATCAAGGCACAGAATGAATTGTTGAGAGTGCAGCTCTACGAGCAATTCTTAAAGACAACTCCAGCCAAAAAACAAAGATTGATGGCTTTCTATGATCTTAAAGAGGAAAAAATGATCTTTACTCATTTTAAGCCTAAAGTCCCACATCCCAAGACCCCTACAGATTACTATAGAACAAACTTGGAGGTCTTTTCTAAAGACATACACCCCATGGATCAGATTGAGCTGCACAAACATACTGGGGAAATGGTGTATGCAACACTTGCAGACAGGGAAATGCTGGCCCATCAACTAAAAGAAGCCCTGAAGAACACAAACACACAGCTTGATTTGGAAAGGTTGTCTTCCTCTATAAAGGACAACATAATAAAGACTCTGGAAGACATAATAATTGATTTGGGACATGACCCAAAGGATCCAAAGCATGTTAGAGCCCTCATGAAGAAGAAAGAGGATGACATTGCTGCACTAAGAAGGCAGGCAAAATTGCCTCCTACCATTCACCCTCAAACAACAGAACTTGCACAAGAAAAGCAAGTAGATGTTGCAATGGAGCTGCTTCTGGTAATGAATCAAAGAATATTACAAATGGAAGCAGAATTAGAGAAAGCACTATAGAACAAGCAAGGGTAGTCAGCCTCCTAGCCCCCTCAAACATCAACAACTCTTGGACCTGCCCCTCCCACACAAGCAGCAGCAGCCCCTCCTGCTATTCCAGCACCGACCACAGCTACATCAGCAACAGGAGCAACAACAGAAGCAACAGTAGCAGCAGAATCCAGCATGAGCATGGAGGACTTGATGAAAGCTGTTAAAGAGCTTGAGACTCAAGTAACTGAAATAAATGAAGCCAAGGATAGACTGGCCAAGCTGGAGACCAATTATGACAAATCCAAGATGACAGTAGCAAAGAAACAAAGAGAAATAAAGGCCTTAGAGGCCAAAGCAAAAACTCTAGAAAATGAATTGCTCCTAGGTAAAACCCTAGCAGAAATAAAGAAGATAATTTGGGCTAAAATTGGCCAATCAATACAAGACCAATGGAGGTCAATTCAAGCAATCTATGAGCAGGTTGAGCTGATAGGCATGGCTCATGTGGAAATCCAAAGAGCCAGGACAGCACTGGGAATAATGCCCGAGCAGGCCACCAAAATGATACATTTCCTCAATAACCGCACTAGAGAGGAACTGGCAGCTCTAGAGATAAGCAGCAGAACAGATACAATCCTGACAGCTAAAAAGGTACTCACCTTGAGGAATTTTACTCAAACTCTAGAGAGAAAATGTCAGGAAATGAAAGCAGAGATTGATGAATTCAGGGCAAAAATGACAATACTACAGGACAAAGGACTGCCAAGCCTAGTGACTGGCACAGGAAAGCTGCTGTCATATAATCAGTATATGACAAGGATCAACAATTATTTTGAAAATCAGATAACAACATCTAGCAACTCCACAGAAGAAGCAGGGCCTCCCTCTGGGCAGTCTCTGTATGACAAGTTGGAGAATCTGTTTTTTATTGAACATGAGATAAATCATCTGTTTGAAGTACCTCCAAACTTCTATAGATATACAGAGGCAGATGAAACAATGGTGAAAATAAGGAGGCATCAGCTACCTCCAGCTGATTGGTGGCAGGCAATGCTGGAAATTCTTCCCAGATAATGCCACTATGTTATTTCCTTTTTAAGAAAAATCAAGTTTTCAGTCACGGTACATGTCAGCAGACAGATCAGCACACATGTATCACAGAGAGCATCCATACAAGTGACTCACCAACGCACCAGACAGCAGGCTCAATTAACGCAGAGTTAAAGGCACAACTACAACCCACTTTCCAGAGCCATAAAGTCAAAAGTTGTCTGACATACAGATAGCTGCCATCTCAACATTAAATGTTGTAGTTATGTTTTTCATTTACTTTTGTAAGAGAGTTGGTGGTGCAATTTATTGCACAATAACTCTCTACTGAGATATTTTGTACCCTATTTTTGTATATATATCCCCTCAGATAACGTATTGAGGGTCAGTTGTAGTGAAATTCTTTCTGAAGAGCTCTATTGTAAATTTTGAGAAATTTTGATAATACAAATTGCTGGTGGAGATTTCTGGTTCCTATGCTG
This sequence comes from Pinus taeda, assembly GCA_000404065.3. Classification (NCBI taxonomy): domain Eukaryota; kingdom Viridiplantae; phylum Streptophyta; class Pinopsida; order Pinales; family Pinaceae; genus Pinus; species Pinus taeda. The sequence goes on from APFE030614559.1 coordinate 73,089, forward strand.
TCTGAAGATGGAAATGAATAAGCTCTGTCTTGTTGCAGAATTCCTGTGTCATTTGTTGTAGCAATAAGTTTCTCTGAACTGTGTATGTGTTTACTGTGTTTTCCATAATTCTTACGTTTTCATAATCCTAGTAAATAGAGAAAAAGAATAGCCCAGGATTTGTTTTGAACACCCTATGCTCAATCTCTATTTCTAAATATGTTTTCCTCTGGATTAGCCATGGATATGAATTCTTGATTGCTCATGTCTAAACTAATTCTGTCATGGTGAATATTGTTTAAGAATTCTTAACTGCTCTTAAGCAATACGTTCATTTTTTCTTTATTAGCATAGTGAAAGATTCTTAACTGGATTTCACTCGCTAATTCCATAAATCAAAAAGTCTGGTAAATTGCCTCACATATGCCTATCTGGCTCTGCAGCAACACTCTGCCTTCATAAACCTACTTCAGCAACACAAATACCTCAACTCCATTGCCCAATGGACCAAACTGTTCCATGATCTATATTTCAGTTCTGTCTGAATTCACCAACCCACCAAATTCAAACAAAATAGTACACCATAACTAGCCTAAAAACCTTCATCAAACAAAGCTAAATTATAAAGAGAGAGCCCTCTCTGGTTGCAGGCAGGCTAGGACCTGTAGCTAAAAGATTGGTCAGTGGTTACCTCGGTCGTATTCCCTTTAGGAAGTAGGGAACAACCTGAGTGTTAACATTAATGGCGACTCCGCTGGGGAATTTATGTCAAATTACCAAGTAAAAGGAAATAAGCTTCCTATTTAAATCCTATCATAAAATACCAAGGAAAGAGAACTCAGAAGCTGGCTCCAAAGAAGAAATATCGTTACACTAGGTCCAATCCTGACCCTAATCCCCCAACTATCTTTGAAAACCCCAATTTATTCCCCAAAATCTTAAAGAAGCAAGAGCAGCTAGGGGAGCTCTCAGATTCAGATACAGAACCAAATCAGCAGAGCTATATTCCTACTCCCGTCAAAGCATCAGTTCACCCTCACAATATCCCTACTTATCCTATTTCTTCATCCACTTCCCAAGGTAGTTTCCCCACTCCACCATCCCCAACACACCTTACTCCTGTTATCCCTGTTGTTCCAGTTGTTCCTCTCCTTCCTGTTGTCCCTTATATCCCTGCAAATATGGCTAGATATGCTCCGTTAGTCCTGCCTGCAAACCCAGGGGCAATGCCCCAAGACTATCAAGGAAAAATCACTTACTTTGATGGTACTGACACTTATACAGCCCAGCAACACACTAAGAGGATGCAGGACTATTTTGAGAACTATGAGATAGATGATGAAGATGTAAGAATGAAAATTTTTGTGCAAAGTTTGACAGGGGATGTAAGGAATTGGTTTAGGTGTCTAGCTGCAAACTCTATACTCAATCCTGATGCCTTATACCTAAGTTTTTTAAACAGATGGGAAAAGAAGAAAGATCCCCTACACATACTGACAGAGTATGATAACTTGAAAAGGGGCCCTCAAGAGACAGTTCAAGATTACTGTGCTAGGTTCAACAATGTATATAACGCTATCCCTCAAAACTTGAGACCTCCTCCTGATCTGGCCTTGATCAAATTTCCTGATGGATTTGACTCAGACATGGCATATCAATTAAGAGAAAGAGAACCTCCAAGTCTTGCAGATATGCAGAAGATAGGTGTAAGTGTGGAGGCAAATCTAATTGCCAAGAGAACCAGAGAAAAAAATGAGAGAAGAATAACATTCAAAGAGGAACCCTCAACCTTTGAACAAAAGCTGGATGCAATCATGAAGGGTATGGAGAGGTTGGGAGATAGAGTTGAGACCATGGAGAGAAAGTCCTCTTGGGAAGGACAAACAAGAAACACTACTAGGAATCCCAATTTTAGAAAAAACCAAAACCCAAATGCTGGGAGAACTAGTCCTGATCAAAACATCAGACCTCCATTTCAAGAAAATTATGCAGAGGCCTCAACCACTAGTGAACAAATAGAAGATCCCCACATCAATTTAATGGGTTTGGACACTGAAGAACAAGTATTCTTAACACAAGATGATCAACAAGCCCAAGACTACAAACAATTCCAAGCAAAATCTGGTGAGTCATTTGATTTCAGAGAAGGGTATGACACAACAGTCTATGAAGTACACAAACAATACAAGTTAAGAAGTAGGACCATAGATGTACCTGAGAATACCAAACAAACAAACACCAAACTTCCCAAGAAATCTAGTGATAAAGCTGTCTTAACAGAGTCCTCAGATAAAAAACCCCACAAGGAGGTTACAGTGGAAGATGTATCTGATATACAGCCTCCAGTAAAACCTACACCTACACCACTTCTTCCAATAGAAATTTTGGGCAGACCTCCAGAAAACAGAGCCAACCCAAACATACCCCAAAACAGTATACCTGATCAAGACATGGTCACCCAAAATTCAGCAGAAAAAGAAAAATTTGCTGCTCATAATGTAAAAGTTCAGATGGAAAAACCTTTCAATCTTGAAACAGAAATTGGCAAACTGAAAATTGCAATTCCTCTGTCTGAACTAGCCAAACATGAGGTCTTCAGACAACAAATTAATAGATCATTGCAAGCACCAGAGAATAGGGATGCAGTTAATATTCTGGATGATCAACCAGAGCTGATTTTTGGCTCAGAAGTCAATGGCAAATCAGTAGATGGAGGGACTCCTCCATTCTATGTAAGCCTAAATATTCATGACAAAGTGTTACACAATGCCATGTTTGACTCAGGGGCCTCTCATAACCTAATGCCCAAATCAGTAATGGAAAAACTTGAATTAGATATCACCAGACCCTATAAAGATTTTTTTTCATTTGATTCCAGCCAGGTGAGATGTTTAGGCCCAATCAAAGACCTCTGTGTATCCCTAGTCCAATATCCAGCCAAGACAATTCTAATGGATGTAGTAGTAGCTGACATTCCACCTAAATATGGTATGCTCTTATCAAGATCATGGGGTACCAAACTCCAAGGATCTCTGCAACTAGACATGTCATATGCCACAATTTCAGTCTTTGGCCAGCCAAAGAGACTATACCAAGAAACACTCATGAAATATGTGTTCAACAGTCAGGACAAGCCCCAAAACTTCCCAATCTACTCCATCCATTCAGACATGGACTCCTTCATACTATACAATGCTGATATATGTCCCAAAACTAAGTTCAAGCTCCTAGAAACAAAGGAAACCAGGCATATGAATGAATAATCCACAACTCCAGATCAAAAGATCACTGATGTAATCAAGCCAACAGAGTCTGCTGATAGGTCACAAGAATCACCAAAACTAGACTTACCCACTGAACAAATTTGTAAATCCATTGAAACAAACATTGACCAAGAAATGTTGTGGTATTTAGAATTTGATGGGTCAGTAAATAAGCTAGGAGCAGGAGCAGGGGTATGGATACACAATACTCAAAATGACCATGCTCTAGGTCATGCATATAGGCTTAACTTCAGATGTACAAATAACATGGCTGAATATGCGGCCCTTTTACTAGGTCTCAAACTAATTAAGATTCTAGGAGTGACCAAAGTCTCCATATTGGGGGACTCAGACCTAATTATCCAACAGCTAAAGGGAAATTTTGTCACAAATGATCCCAGGTTAAGGTCTTATAGGTTAGCAGTGACAGATTTGCTCAACAACTTCCTAGAATATCAGCTCACCAAAATACCTAGGAACCACAACTTGCATGCTCACAGTTTGGAAACCTTTGCAAGCACTTGTAAACATCCTTTTGGGCCTAACCACCAGTTCATTGCTGAGATTAAACACATGCCTTCTGTCCCAGACAATGTAGATAATTGGCAAGTATTTGAGAATGATACTCAGATAAACAATTTTTTGACCATGAAGGAGGAATTCTCAAACTTAAACATTGACACAAGCATTAGGGATGATCAAAACCAAAAAGATGAAATAAACACAAGTATATCAGTTGAAATAGAAAATATGATATTACATCCTACAACCTTTGACTCTTCCAATTTATAGAAGCTAAAAGTAACAGATCTTGATGAAATTAATGAAGAAGAAACTGAAGTAATTCAACTAAAAGATAATTTCTTGCCCATAGGTCTTGCTCCTTTAGAAGAGATTTTTTATTCAAATTATCTCTCTAAGAAACCAAAGATGCAACCCATCAATGCAGAAATAGAGGAGTGCAACATTGGGACCATTGAAAATCCCAAAATGGTCAAGCTTTCTAGAACCTTACCTCCTGATAAGAAATCAAAATATATCAAACTGTTCAAAGAGTTTCAGGATGTGTTTGCCTGGAGCTATGAGGACCTTAAATCCTATGATACTACAGTTATCCAGCACACAATAACCCTGAAAGAAAACCAAAAACCCTTTAAATAGAAATTGAGAAGAGTGAATCCAGTGCTTCTTCCCCTAATAGAAAAGGAAGTAAAACGAATGTGTGAAGCTGGGATTATTGCTCCCATAAGGTTTTTTGAATGGATTTCGAACCTTGCACCTACAAGAAAGAAAACTAGGGAGATAAGACTTTGTGTGGATCTGAGAAATTTAAACAAAGTCTCTCTCAAAGACCACTACCCCCTGCCAAAAATGGATCACATCTTACAAAGGGTAGTGGGAGCTTCAAGGATCTCACTACTGGATGGCTTCTTAGGGTTCAATCAAATCTTAGTTCACCCAGATGACCAAGATAAAACAGCTTTCACCACACCTTGGGGAACTTTCAAATATGTCAAAATGCCTTTTGGACTCAAGAATTCTGGAGCCACATTTCAAAGGGCAATGGACATAGCCTTTTCCAAAGAAATCCATGATTTCTTAGTCATATACCTTGATGAATCTTAACAACCTTCTCAAAATCATATCAAGGAACATTTTAAAAACCTTAGACAGTGTTCTTAATTTCAGGGAAAGTTGGCATTTCGTTTTTGAACCCAAGGAATCATGTTTTGGCCTGGAAGAAGGCAAACTCCTAGCTCATATAATTTCAAAAGATGGCATAAGAATTGACCCTGATAGGATTCAAGCTATACTGCAAGTTCCCCATCCAAGAAACATCAAAGAATTACAAGCCTTTTTAGGAAATATTAATTTCCTAAGAAGATTTATGCCTAACTTGGCTGAGCTGATAAGATTGTTGAACAACATGCTCAAGAAAGATGCCAAGGTAAAATGGACAATTGAGGCTAAACAAGCTTTTGAAGAAATCAAGATAGCTTTGACAAAAACACTTGTGCTTACAAGCCCTAGTTTTGATAGAGATTTTATAATCTTCTCCTTTGCTTCTGAAAATACAATTGTTGCTGTGTTACTGCAAAAGGATGACTTGGGATGTGAAAAACCTATTGCCTTTTTCAGTAGAGCCCTTAGGGATGCCCCACTCAAGTACAAAATCATGGAAAAGCAAGCATATGCCCTGGTAAAAGCCATAAAGGATTTCAGAGTTTATATCCTATACTCTCACATAGTTGCATATGTGTCCAATGCAGTAGTCAAGGAAATTTTAACTCAAGAGGGAATGGAAGGCAAGAGGGGCAAATGGATTGCCAACATTCTGGAATATGATATAGAAATCAAACCAAGAAAACTTATAAAAGGACAAGGGCTAGCTAAGCTAATGACTGAAACTAATTTCCAAGCCCTTGACATCAATGAACTGGATAACGAACAGGAGATGGTGACTCCACAGATCAATCAAGGATTTTTACAATCACCTTGGTATGCTGACATATGATTTGTATTATTAAACCTGCAAGCTCCTCCAGGGTTATCCAGAACCAAGAACAGATTTCTAAAATTGAAAGATGCAAAATTTTGTATCATAGACAATGTTTTATTTTGGAAAAATCATGAAGGTGTCCTGCTTAACTGCCTAACTTCAGATGAAGTTGATAAGGTCCTTAGAGAATTTCATGCAGGAGACTATGGAGGGCACTTATATTGGAAATCCACAGCTGATAAAATCCTGAGGGCTGGATTTTGTTGGCCCTCCCCGTTTACTGACTCAAAAAAGTTTGAAATGTCATGTCACAAATGTCAGATCTTTGAAGGGAAGAAAAAGTTGCTTCCCTTACCCCTCAAGCTCATTTCAACTGAAAAACCATTTCAGCAATGGGGCTTAGACTTCATTGGGGAAATTCACCCTTCATCCTCAGGCCAACATAGATGGATCCTGACAGCTACTGATTACTTCACCAAATGGATAGAGGCCATACCTTGTGGACAAGCAAATGATTCAATTATCATACAATTCCTAGAAACCAATATCTTGTCTAGATTTGGCTGCCCAGAGAAAATCATAACAGATAATGTAGTTGCCTTTAAATCCAAGAGAATGATCAGCTTCTATCACAAATATCATATCACCCTAGGTCATTCAACAACCTATTACCCTCAAGGCAATGGCCTAGCTGAGTCCTCCAATAAAATCCTAATCAACATCCTTAAAAAGGTCTTGGAGGGAACAAAAAGAATTGATAAGAAGCTGGTAAAAGCACTAATGGGAAATAGATTGACACTAAAGATCTATTGTACAGCCCATATGAGTTGGTGTATGGCTGAAAGCGTGTTCCCTCATCTCTTGGGATCCCTGTGATCAAATTGCTGTAGGAAATACAGGCTGAACCCAATGATATCCAGAGAAGGATCAATCAAACAATTCACTTACAACAAACAAGGGAAGAAGTGTATCATAGAACCCAAGTTCTACAAGAGAAGCTTAAAAAGGTGTTTGACAAAAGAAAAAAAGCTGAGGACTTTTTCATAGGGAACAAAGTATTGAAATAGGACTATAGGAGGGAAGACAAAGGAAAGCATGGAAAATTTGACTTTCTGTGGAAAGGGACATTTGTAATTCAAGCTATGCAAGGCAACAATACCTTTTTTCTCAAGAGTCTGGATGAATCAAACAATGATGAAGGCCCAATGAATGGGAGAATGCTCAAACACTACTATGATCCATGAGCATAGGATAGCGACATATTGTACATAAATATCTATAGTTTCAAGCATTTTGTCTTTTTTACAACAGATAGATAGAAGAGCAACTACAACAGATTTTGAAGAATGATCAGCAAAACCATATCAAAAATGACATAGATACTTGAAAATCTCCATAAACAGAATTAAGAAAGCTCTACAGAGCAGTGAACCAATGATAGACAGTGATACATGTTAGCAAGACATAAAATGGTAACCCTTGCACAAATGAGGTCATAAAACATTGCATACCAGCTCACCGGTTTCAGATCAAAGGTGTCAATAATAGGGAAGATTCACTGCAGTAAGAAGAGGAAAATAAGGCCATCTGACCTGCTGTTCTTGGCTTTCCTTCAGGAAAAGCCATCCCCAAGTGGAGCCACTATTAGGTTCCTATACCAATAGGTTTCATCTTTCATGATTGACAGTGGAAGGGCTAAATATGTTCATCATTGCAGGCTGTAAAGGTTCCATACTTTGTGTACACGCTATGAAAATTAAAAAATGAAAAGAGGGTATGCCTTAAAAGAATAATCAAAAGGCAAGAAAATCAAATGGTCAAGAGAAAAGTGAAAATGAACCCCAAACTAAAGACCAGGAAAGTGGCCGGTCAAAATGCCACTACTATCTTTTGGGCAGTATCATGCGCTACAAATACTGCTGCTAATCATACTTGATGGATGGCCCAATAGTCTAAACTGGACCATGCCATGTTTAAATTGCTTGTTGCAGAATAGAGAATGTTTCCTATCCAAACAGCTCAAGCTTGGCAGATGACTAGCTAGGTAGAGAAATGAAGGTGCCCAACTGCTTAACCTGGGTCCTTGGAAGAAATAAGGGTACATTTAGATAGGAGGGAAGTCAAAAGAAAAAGAGAACAATCAGGGTGTGCTAATTCAAGTGCACCCACTTCAAATGAAGAAAAAATGTTAGGATTACTAGGTTGGGTAAGTAGTGCAAGGTTGCAGAAGTGGAGGGCCATCACCAATTGGCTTATTAAGTGCATAGACTCATGCCACTCAGGGTATTGGCATCAAAACAGAGAGTGGAGGACAAAACATTGGAAGCATGTCCAAGTTCCCCTATTTTCCCCCAAACATCATTTACTAACACCACCAAGGACCTTGAGATCTGCTCAGGTGTCCAGTTCCACTTCACTTCATGACAAGCTACTGGGTCAAACCATGAAGTTTAATCAAGAAAAGAAGCCACATTTTTTGTGTAAAAAATCTTTCTTATCATTTCATTTATCTTCAATTCCTAAGTTTTACCTCTTAGAACTTAGCCATACCCCTTCACTCACTTCACAAAGACATATTAACCACTAATGTATTATTTAGCTCCCTAACTACCCCCGTTCCCTAATTCTATTAGGATCTATGGAGAAATTCCCAAAAAATATGTATAAATGCCTCCCCCTAGCACAATAGCTATATAACCCTTCCTTGGGAAATATTAACCTATCAGGGGTTAGTATTAACCCCCCTTTCACCCTAAAACTATGGTTTTTGTCAAAAACTATAGTCAAAAATCAAAAAATCAAAACCCTGCCCTCATTAACCCCTTTACCCTTTTATCCACCCAAAATTCATTGATTATAATTTTTTTTAATTAAAACATTGATAAGTGGGCACCAATTAACCCAAAAACCCAAATCCTAATGTTTATTACCCACCCTCGCACCCGATTTATTTAAAAATATTAAATTATTGGGCGGGTCCCCCTCCGTTAATATGCCGTCACATCAGGTTCGCCGCCCACTGCCTGATCACCGACCCCGCCCATCCAACGGTGGGCAGTCATTCTCATATGAAAAGTACCCGACCTTTTGCGTCTGGGGGATTAGCGTTATTACCGCTATACCCCTGCCACGCGTCGGCCTCCCGCAGTGTTCAGAGCCCCGCCCTTGAAACTGCTTACCACCCTAAGGGCCTCCGGGGAAACCATTTACCGCCCGTCCCCTGCGCTGATGTCACATCCCCGTCAGCATGATGTCACCCCACCTTTTCCGCCACCGTGCCTCCACGTCGCCTGTCTGCCTGTCTGCCCTGCCACCGTGTCACCGCCACCTGGGCACCCACGTCAGCTGCCATGTCACCCTGCCGTACCCGAGCCCATGATGATGTCAGCATGATGTCAGCACCAAAAAGGCGCCAAAGGGCCAAAAATGCATAAAAAGACGCGAAATAGCCGTTATTCTTCATTCTTATTCATTGTTCCGGAGCTCCTCTACATGCGAAAAACGTCGTTCAACGATCGAAATCCAAATTTCACCCACCAAAGTTGCTGCCGCCCTCATCGTCGACCCAAGTACCTGTAATTAGTCCAATTCGACGCCTCCTACACCATAAAAACCAGGTATTTGCCGCAGGCGGCCTTCTGTACCTGCATTTCTCCTGTTGTTCTCCTAATTTCCTCCAAAAGAACTCTGCTAAAGTTCCTCACTTCTAAATTGTCCACTAAAGAACACTTAAAAACCTAGTTAAGCCCCTAGAGGACAAAACTCTGCAAGAAACTCGTGCCCTTCTGCAAATTCACCATAAAAGTAATCGGAGAAGCCGAGCAACCGGCTAAGAACGAATATAGCTGTTCCCTCATCCCTGTTATAGCAAAACTCCCTTGAAAAACCAGCTAATTAGCTCAAACACACTCTGATTCTTCAAAGAGAGTGCCCCTCAGTTCATCAAAACCTGTAAGAGTCTCCTTATACTTTCAAGCTTCTCACTGCCAGAAATAATTTAGCAGGCATTCCTCAGCCTCTGTAACAATCCTAAAAATCAAGTAAAACATCCAGTTGAAATTAGACATGGCCACTCCATCTGCACTGGATGTAGCTCCTGTGAATCCACCAAATAAAGAACTGGAAGCTATGCCACTGGTAGACAGTGCTTCGTCATTGCAGACTTTGTGGGAGAGAGGAACCACTTACAGACCTTCTGCCAGCTAAGGAACAGTCACTTGGACAACAGTGGCATGTATAACATCTGGGAATCCAATTTGCCCACCTACTTCCTACCATCTGTGAATGTTTTCACTGAAGTCATTCACCTCTGTGTAGAAAACTATGACCAGAAGCTCAAAGCTGTAAAGTCTCCATCTGGGAGAATCCTCTTCTACATAACACCAGATTCCATCAATCAAATGTTGAACTACAAGTAAACCCAGCTGCTGTACCCATTCTCCATTAAGTACTTGCTGGATGAGGGCTCCAAGATCTCTAGCACAGACATTGCTGCAGTAGCCAAGAATTTCATGAAGGCAGACTGCCAACCTTCTGGGCCACCTCCTTTTTCATATGCAAATTTCAATGAGGTAGGCAAGCTGCTAGTGGATATGTTAACCTTTGTTCTGGGGTTCACCATAAATGAGCATGTTGATGAAATTGTGCTGGTCATGTTGTCTGCATATAGCCTTGAGAAACCCCCTGTTGTGAAGTACAATTATGCCAAGTATATTGCCAACAAAATGCATAACCAATTGTCAAGGTTGAATAGGGAGGCAATATTTAAGTATTCATCATACATCTATCACCTGTTCATGTATTATCAAACAAATTGCTTCCAGTGCCCAATCAAGAAGCTAGACTCACAGGGTGAGAGGAGGTCTGTTATCTTCTGGTCTTCAGTCTTCCACCAAGTCGAGAATTCCCCCTATTCATACTATGAATTTATTGACCAGTTTTTTTATCCTGTCACATGCCTCTTAAAGAGGACTCCTCTTTCCAGATTGTCCAAAGATATGCAAAAAATCTTGCAGCTGTCCAGGAATTACAAAATAGGTGATTGGTATTTGTACCAAAATCACACAGTTATCAGAATCTATGGTTATGAGCTCTGTCCCTACAGGCTCCCAAAGTATGTGCCTATGAGGTTGTTTACCCTGGAATACCATAGACAACTCATAAACTCTGATCTTACACACTTCCACAGTTCCAAGAAGAAAGCCAATCTAAATTTCATGAATAAGAAAGATGGTGGGCAACAACTCAAACTCAAAAGAAGCTTCTGGTGGGTCCCTTATGACCCTGAAGGTTTTATCAGTGCTAGGAGAGTCAAGTATAGGCTGCTAGCCTATAAGCATTGCCCATACCCACAAATACAACAGTTTGCCAACCAAGATGAATGGGTACCTGAATCAATAGTAGAAGAATTGACTTAGGAAGAGAAAATGGAGTAGACTGTGAAAGATTTAGAAAAATCTCTTGAATTAGATTCTTGTCAACTGGTCTTGTTCAAAAAACCACTCCAAGTAGAAGAAGGCACTTCTACTGCTCCAGCTGCACAGAACACCCAGCAAGCTCCTGCAACAACCACTACAACAAAGGGCAAAGAAACAATGGATGAAGAGCAACAGACAGAGACAGGGTAGCCCAACACCTCAAAGGATCAGACTCAAGGGCAAGCCCCTTCACAGCAAACTGGACCACCCCAAATCCCAGTTCTGCAAACTCCTCTCAATGAAGAGAGAGGAAAAAAGAGAGATAGATAGGAGGTCATACCTCCAATTGGGTCAACACAGCAACCAGAAGCCAAGAGGCCAAGGATTGACCCTGAAACAGAGGAGGGAGATATCAGTGAGGAAAGGGCAGAAAGCCACAGCAAAGAAAGGAAATCACGCCAACAGACTGCCACTAGCTCATTTCAGCTAGAACAGATCATATAGCAAGGAACAGAGGTATCCTCCTCAAGGAAGCAGGGCAAGAAACCAGCTGGAATCAAAGGAGGCTTCATGGAGATCAAGGCACAAAATGAATTGTTGAGAGTGCAACTCTATGATCAATTCTTGAAGGCAACTCCAGCCAAAAAACAAAGATTGATGGCTACCTATGATCTCAAAGAGGAAAAAATGATTTTTACTCATTTAAAGCCTAAATTCCCACATCCCAAAACCTCTTCAGATTACTTTAGAACAAACTTAGAGGTCTTTTCTAAAGACATACACCCCATGGATCAGATTGAGCTGCACAAACAGACTGGGGAAATGGTGTATGCAACACTTGTAGACAGGGCCATGCTGGCCCATCAGTTAAAAGAAGCCCTTAAAAACACAAATACCCAGCTTGATTTGGAAAGGTTGTCTTCCTCTGCAAAGAACATCAGAATAAAGACTTTGGAAGACATAATCATTGACCTGGGACATGACCCAAAGGATCCAAAGGGTGTTAGGGCCCTTATGAAGAAAAAAGAGGATGACATTGCTGCACTAAGAAAGCAAGCAAAATTGCCTCCTACCATTCACCCACAAACAACAAAACTTGCACAAGAAAATCAAGTAGATGATGCCATGGAGCTACTTCTGGTGATGAATCAAAGAATATTGCAAATTGCAGGACAAGCAAGGGGAGTCAGCCTCCCAGCCCCCTCAAACATCTACAACTCTTGGACCTTCCCCTCCTACACAAGTAGTAGCAGCCCCTCCTGCCATTCCAGCACCAACCACAACTACATCAGCAATAGGAGCAACAACAGAAGCAACAGCAGCAGCAGAATCCAGCATGAGTATGGAGGACTTGACGAAAGCTGTCAAAGAGCTTGAGACTCAAGTAATAGAAATAAATGAAGCCAAGGGTAGACTGGCTAAGCTGGAGACCAGCTATGATAAATCCAAGATGATAGTGGCAGAAAAACAAAGAGAAATAAAGGCCTTAGAGGCCAAAGTAAAAACTTTGGAAAAGGAATTGCTCCTGGGCAATACCTTTGCAGAAATAAAGAAGATAATTTGGGCCAAAATTGGCCAATCAATACAGGACCAATGGAGGTCAATCCAGGCAATATATGAGCAGGTTGAACTAATAGGCATGGCTCATGTGGAGATACAAAGAGCCAGAACAGCACTGGGAATCATGCCTGAGCAAGCCAATAAAATGATACACTTCCTCAATAACCGCACTAGGGAGGAGTTGGCAGCTCTAGAGATAAACAACAAAACAGATACAATCCTAACAGCTAAGAAAGTGCTGACCTTGATGAACTTCACTCAAACTCTTGAGAGAAAATGTCAGGAAATGAAAGCAGAAATTGATGAATTCAAGGAAAAAATGACAATATTACAGGATAAAGGACTGCCAATCCTAGTGACTGGCATAGGACAACTGTTGTCATATAATCAGTATATGACAAGGATCAACAATTATGTTGAAAACCAAATAACAACATCCAACAGCTCCACAGAAGAAGCAAGGGCTCCCCCTGGGAAATCTCTGTATGACAAGTTAGAAAATCTATTTTTTAGTGAGCATGAGATAAATCATATGTTTGAGGTGCCTCCAAACTTCTAAAGATATACAAAAGCAGATGAAACACTGGTGAAAATAAGGAGGCATCAGCTACCTCTAGCTAATTGGTGGCAGGCATTGCTGGAAATTCTGCCCAGATAATGCCACTATGTTGTTCCTTTTTAAGAAAAATCAAGTCTCGGTCACTGTACAGGTCAGCAGACAGATCAGCACATAGGTATCATAGGGAGCATCCATACAAGTGACTCACCAATGCATCCAGATAGCAGGCTCAATTAACGCAGAGTTAAAGGCACAGCTACAGCCCACTTTCCTGAGCCATAAAGTCAAAAGCTGTCTGACAGAAAGATAGCTGCTATCTCAGCATTGAATGTTGTGCTTATGTTTTTCATTTACTTTTTGTAAGAGAGTTGGTGGTGCAATTTATTGCACAATAACTCACTATTGAGATATTTTGTATCCTATTTTGTATATATATCCCCTCAGAGAACACATTGAGGGTCGGTTGTAGTGAAACCTTTTCTGAAGAGCTCTATTGTATATTTAAGAAATTTTGATAATACAAATTGCTGATGGAGTTTTATGGTTCCTATGTTGTCTAAAGATGGAAATGAATAGCTCTGTTATGTTACAGAATTCCTGTGTCATTTGCTGGAGAAATAAGTTTTTTTGAACTGTGTATGTGTTTTCTGTGTATTCCATAATTCTTATGTTTTCATGATCATAGTAAATAGAGAAAAAGAATAGCCTAGGATTTGTTTTAAACACCCTATGCTCAATCTCTATTTCTAAATATGTTTTCTTCTGGATTAGCCATGGATATGAATTCTTGATTGCTCATGTCTAAATTAATTCTATCATTGTGAATATTGTTTAAGAATTCTTAACTGCTCTTAAACAATACTTTCATTTTTCCTTTGTTAGCATAATGAAAGATTCTTAGTTGCCTTTCACTTACTAATTCCATAACTTCATCAAAAAATTTGGTAAATTGCTTCACATATGCCTATCTGGATCTGCAGCAACACTCTGCCTTCATAAACATTCTTCAACAGCACACTACCTCAACTCCATTGCCCAATGGACCAAACTGTTCCATGATCTATATCTCAGCTCTGTCTGGATTCACCAACCCACCAAACTCAAACAAAATAGCACACCATAACTAGCCTAAAATCATCCACCAAAAAAGCTAAATTATAAAGAGAGAGCCCTCTCTGGTTATAGGTAGGCTACGACCTGTAGCTAAAAGATTGGTCAGTGGTTACCTCGGTCATATTCCCTTTAGGAAGTAGGGAACTACCTGAGTGATAACAGCTGTGACCATGCCTGAGTCTATTCATGGATCCTCACTGGATGGCTGCGTCCATACCTTGGATCCAGATTTTTATGTACTCTACTATGGATGGCTGCGACCATACCATGTACATCATGTATTTGAGATATCAGTTGTACTTCGTGCAGGTTCTCCAGCGGCCGTGTTTTTAGTTGACCATGTTCTTATAAAGCACTTCACCCCTCTCTCTCTCAGGCTTCATGCTTTAGGGGGCATCTGTTACACAATAACTTGTCACCGTCCCTCTTACCCTTTCTCCCATACATTGGAGGACCTATTCCGGGACCCGTGAGAAGTTACATGACTTGAAAACACCTGCATTGTATCCCCTAGAGTATGTACTCCATATGCCCTGAAGAAACCTTCTGCAAAATACCCAAAAATATAGCCCTTTCTCCATTGGTGTTGTTCCATAGTGTATCACTCGCGCCAATAGGGAAAATCCTCCAAAGAGGGCGTGCCAACTGGCGCTCTATCTCATAGTCGCACTAGCACCAACTCAATTGGGTAAAGTTTTTAACAAACAGACTTTTGAAGGTTCCTTCTAACCTATCCAGGAACTGATTCCAGTTTGAGTTAGTTCAGTTGGGCTTCGTATCTCCCAAGGAGGGAAGTAGTTCTCCACCTCTCATGGAAGATTCCTAATGATAAGGACAATCCCATGAATCAGGTGGATGGTCTTATCTACTCCTCCTACCTCTATATAAGCTTGTTCTTTCACCTTTGACAAGATAGTTAGTAATTCTACTTTTCAAGCTCCCAAATCTATGTCCCAAAGTCTGAGAATTGCTAAGCTCATGTTACAAGAGGCCTTGTTCATCCCTATAAGGCTATATCTTTAAGGAGGAGATCCATGTCCAAGTAATCATGGAGAGAGAGGCTTGTTCCCCATCCCATACAAGCTTTTGCAAGGCATGTGTTGCTGATCACCCAGCCAAAGGAGGATTTGACGTCAGAACTTGGTTGTATTCTCTTTTGTTTATCAATAATAATAGACGACTATCATTATGGTTCCACTCATGTGTCTTTATCATGATGCTTGAGTTGTATCCTTTCTGACTGATACATTATTGCATTTCTTGGATTTTATGCTTGTATTTGTCTTGTTCTTTGCATGTGCAGGTGTCTGTTCACGAGGATCGTGAGGATTGTGTCTAGCTGAAGCGAAAGAATGAAAGCGACGACTCTTCTACGAATACTAGTGTTGGATTCGAGGTAGGCTCTCATCATTGGCCTTTACTTTGAAATTAGGAACCTACGTGTTAGCGTTGTTCGATTGTTGCTAGACCCCTTTTGGCTAGCGGGATCGCCTCTGTTCGCAGAGGGGATTTACCTCCACAACACCTATTTCCACTATTTCTTTCACTTTGAATATTGACAATGAATTCTTTACTACTTCTTGATAATATTCATGCCATTTCCCTCTGCCAACATGATGAAGGATTCTTAACTACCCTTCACCCACTAGCTTACATTCCATCTATTTCCAAATTATAAAATTGCTCCAAGATCGATTATCTTGCTCTGTAGTATCACCCTCTGTTAAAAAACTTCACTCAACAGTTCATCCTCTATGACTCCATCGGCCCAATGGAATAAACTTCTCAGACTTGTAGCCCTGTTCTATAGAACACCACCATCCAAAACTCAAAACAAAAACCCATGTACATCATAACTAGCCTAAACTACCTCAAAAAAAAGCTAAATTATAAAGAGAGAGCCCTCTCTGGATGGAAATTGGCTAGGATCTATGTCTAAAAGATTGGTTTGTGGTTACCTCGGCCGTATTCCCCCCTTAGAATTTTCCTGGGGAACAACTTGAGTGATAACATCATTGGCAACTCCACTGGGGATAGAATAATTGTTTGTTACTGCTGTCTATATTCTAAAGCTACAAATGGAGCCTGAAATAAACTAGGTAGCCTTTGAAACTGTTTTTTTCATGCAATTATAGGAGTAAATAAAAGTTGCTTCAGTCTATCTCCAGCCTAGTTTTAGGCTTTAAACAGTTGTCTCAGATATCTAATCAGTCCCATGCTTCAAAACGTTTTAGGAAAATTCAAGATTCACATTAAAAATTCCTAGAAACATATTGTTGAAACAATTGTATCCTTCAAAAATATTTCAATAGAAACTAAAAATTATAGTTAGAAGCTGACTCCAAAAAACAAGACCTATTATACCAGATCAAATCCAGAACTAAATCCTCCACCGATCTTTGAAAATCCTAGTTTGATCCCTAAGAACCTTAGAAGCCGAGTGAACCAAGAAGATTCTGCTGATATAAAACTTAACACACCTCAGCAGAACCCTATCCAAACTAGACTCACTACTGGAAAATCACAAATCGTATCTTCCATTACTATTGCTTCACCTAGTTCACCATCAAAACTCCAAACCATCTTTTCCACTCCCTCATCTACACCACATATTTCCATTGTTATCCTTGCTCTTCTAGTTGTTGCGATTATCCCTGTAAACATGGCAAACCGTTATGCTCCCCTGCAGTTACCTGCAAATCCAGGAGCTATGCCTCAAGATTAACAAAGCAAAATTACCTATTTTGATGCTACTGGCACCTATACAGCTCAACAAGACACTAAGAAAATGACAGATTATTTTGAGAATTATGAGATTGATGATAATAATATGAGAATGAAGATTTTTGTCCAAAGTTTAACCGGTGATGTTAGGACCTGGTTTAGGGCACTACCTGTAAACACAATAGTTAATCTAGAAGCCCTTTATCAAACTTTCTTGAATAGGTGGGAAAAGAAGAAAGACCCTTCACACATACTATCAAAATATGAAAGTTTGAAAAGAGGCCCATAAGAAACTGTTCAAGATTATTGCGCCTGATTTAATAATGTGTACAATGCCATTCCTCATAATCTTAGACCACCACCAGACTTGGCCTTGATCAAATTCCTTGATGGATTTGACTCGGACATGGCTTACCAACTCAGGGAGAGAGGTCCTCCAAGTTTAGAATACATGCAAAGTATAGCTGTCAATGTAGAGGCCAGTCTAATTTCTAAAATAAATTGAGCCAGATCTGAGAGAAGAACAACTTTTAAGGAAGAACCTTCTGTAGTTGAATAGAAACTAGATGCTATCATGAAAGGAATGGACAGACTTGGGGACATAGTTGAAACAATTGAGATGAAATCATCATGGGATGGCCAACCAAGTAATGTTGGGAGGAATCCAAACTTTAGGAAAAACCAGAACTCTAACACTGGGAAAGCTGGACCTAACCAAAACATCAGACCACCATTTCAAGAAAACTATGCGGAAGCTTCAATTTCTAGTGAACCCATGGAAGATACTCAAATCAATTTGATGGGTCTCAATAGTGGACAACAAATTTTCTTTACCCAAGAAGACCAACATGCCCACACTTTAGGCCAGTTTCAAACCAAATCTGGAGAATCATTTGATTTTAGAGAGGGATATGATGCAACTGTCTATGAAGTCCACAAGCAATATAAGCTCAGGAGTAGGAAAATAGATATCCCTGAGCCTAGTAAGCAGAAAGATGCCAAGCAGCCTAAAAAAACAAAAATTAATACTTCCCCTATGCAACACTCTGATACAATGGATGCCAACCCAAAAGAACCCATGGTTGAGGACATATCAGACTACCAACTATCAAGGAGTCAACCTTCCACTTCCTTCTCTCCCAAAGAAAATGCAAAGCAACTTCCTGAAATTGATTTTGAGGCAGATTCTGCTCATAACAACACTCCTGATAAAGAAAAAAGTAGTGAAAACATAGCAAAACAAGAAAACCTTGTTGCCTAAAATGAAAAACTCATAATAGAAAAACCTTTCAACCTTGAAAATGAAATAGGCAAGCTAAAAATAGCCATTCCACTGTCAAAATTGGCTAAACATGAGGTCTATAGAGAACAAATCAGCAGGTCACTTCAAATTTCAGAAAACATAGATGCAGTGAATGTCCTGGATGACCAGCCAGAATTAATTTTTGGCTTTGAAGCAAATGGAAAATTGGTATATGGAGGAGTCCCTCCCTTCTATGTAAGTTTAAACATTCATGACAAAGTGCTTCACAATGCAATGTTTGTTTCTAGAGCTTCCCATAATCTGATGCCTAAACCGGTGATGGAAAAATTGGACCTAGATATCATAAGGCCATACAAAGACCTATTCTCCTTTGATTATAGCCAAGTTAGATGCCTAGAATTGATTAAAGATCTGTGTGTATCATTGGTAAAATACCCTGCCAAGACAACTCTAATGGATGTGGTAGTGGCTGATATCCCACCCAAATATGGAATGTTATTATCTAGATCTTGGGGTGCAAAGCTTCAAGGATCTTTGCAACTTGACATGTCCTATGCCACCATATCGGTATTTGGTTAACCAAAGAGATTATATAGAGAAACTTTGATGAAGTATGTGGTCAACAACCAAGACAAACCCCAAAACTTTCCCATTTATTCCATGCATTCAGACATGGATTCTTTCATCTTGTACAACACTGAGATTCATACCCCAACTGATGTTAAAATTTTGGCTTTAAGCTAGAATGAATTCCTAGATGAAAAATCCACAATTCAGATTCAAGAAGTCTCTGAGAAAAATCATGTAGCAGTCACACAAGAAATACCAAAAGAAAATGAAGATCCAAATCTATCTGTTAAACAAATCTTGAAAATTTCTGATAATAGCTCTAAACAAGAAATCCTATGGTATTTGGAATTTGATGGATCTATCAATAAGCTGGGAGTAAGGGTAGGAATTTGGATACAGAATATGAAGAATGACCATGCTGAAGGACATGCATATAGATTGAATTTCAGATGCACTAATAACATGGCCAAATATGAAGCCCTTCTGCTTGGGCTCAAACTGATTAAAAGCCTAGGTGCAACTAGGATATCAATTTTGGGAGATTCTGATCTCATCATTCAACAAATGAAAGGTAACTTTATCACAAATGATCTTAGGATGAGATCATACAAAGGTGCAGCAATTGAAATTCTCAACACCTTCCTAGAATCTCAGCTTGCTAAAATTCCAAGGAATCAAAATTTGCATGCTCACAGTTTAGCAACCTTCGCCAGTACTTGCAAATTGCCATTTAAGCCTAATCACCAATTCTTAGCTAAGATTAAACATAGGCCAACTGTACCTGATAATGTCAAAAGTTGGCAAGTATTTGACAGTGACACTCAAATTAATAATTTCCTGACCCTCAAAGAAGAGTTTTCCAGCAAAAAAATAGATACAAGCACCATAAGTGAAAGTGATCAAATAGACACAATTGAGGCACATATTTTTGTTGAAATAGTAAACCAAATGCTACATCCTACAAAGTTTGCTAAAACAGATTTACAGGAACTTGAAGAAACAAAATGTGATGATGCTATTGGAGCAGAATGTGAAGTGATTGATTTGAAGGATAATTTTTTACCTACAGGCATCACTCCTTTGGAAGATATTTTTGACTCAAATGAAATTTCTAAGAAACCTAAAGTAAAGCCATTAAATGCAGAAATTGAGGACTATAATATAGGAATTGCAGAAAATCCCAAAATCATAAAATTGTCCAAAAATTTGCCATTCGACCAAAAGACAAAGTATGTTGAGCTATTTAAAGAATTTCAGGATGTTTTTGCATGGAGCTACAACGACCTAAAGTCTTATGATACATCTATTATCCAACACACCATACCTCTAAAAGAAAATCAAAAACCATTCAAGAAAAAGCTTAGAAGGGTCAATCCTGTGCTCCTCCCTCTGATTGAGAAAGAAGTTAAGAGAATGTATGAAGCTAGAATTATTGCACCGATTAGATTTTCAGAATGGGTTTCAAATTTGATGCCCACTAGAAAGAAGATAGGAGAGATTAGGCTGTGTGTCGATTTGAGAAATTTAAACAAAGTCTCTTTAAAGGATAATTACCCCTTACCCAAAATGGGTCACATTATACAAAGGGCAGTGGGTGCTTCAAGGATCTCACTATTGGATGGATTCTCAAGCTTCAATCAGATCCTAATGCACCCTGATGATCAAGAAAAATCTGCTTTCACAACCCCTTGAGGAACCTTCAAATATGTGAAAATGCCATATGGACATAAGAATGCAAGGGAAACTTTTCAAAGAGCAATGGATATAGCTTTTGCTAAAGAAATTCATGATTTCCTAGTCATATACCTAGATGATCTCACTGCCTTTTCCAAATCAGATCAAGAACACCTAGATCATCTTAGACAAGTATTTTTAATTTGAAGAAAATATGGTATATCACTAAATCCAAAGAAATCATTGTTTGGCCTAGAAGAAGGAAACTTATTGGGCCATATCATCTCCAAGGAAGGCATTAGAATTGATACATATAGAATACAAGCTATTCTGCAAGTTCCTCACCCTAGAAACATCAGAGAACTACAAGCTTTTTTGGGGAAGATCAATTTTCTAAGAAGATTCATACCAAATTTGGCTGAGCTGATAAGATTTCTGAACAACATGCTGAAAAAGGATTCCAAGGTTAAGTGGACAATAGAAGCTAAACAAGCCTTTGAAGAAATAAAAAAAGCTTTGACTCAAACACCAGTCCTCACAAGCCCGAAATTTGATAGAGACTTTATAATATTTTCCTTTGCCTCAGAACATACTATTGATGTTGTCCTATTACAGAAAGATGACCAAGGATGTGAAAAGCCCATAACTTTCTTCAGCAAAGCACTTAGAGATGCACCACTCAAATATCAAATCATGGAGAAACAAGCATATGCACTTGTAAAGGCCATTAAGGACTTTAGAGTTTACATCTTATACTCTCATGTGATTGCTTATGTGCCCAACACTATTGTTAAAGACATCCTAACCCAAGAGGGAATTGAAGGCAAAAGGGGCAAATGGATAGCTACCATACTAGAATATTACATTGAAATCGAACCAACAAAGCTGATAAAAGGACAAGTACTAGCCAAACTTATGACTGAAACCAACTTTCAAGCCCTTGACATAAATCAACTGGATAATGAGCAGGATATGACGACTCCACAGATCAATCAAGCCTTTTTACAATCACCTTGGTATGCTGACGTATGTTTTGTATTATTAAACAAGCAAGCTCCTCCAAGATTATCTAGAATGAAGAAAATATTTTTGAAAATGAAAGCTTCAAAATTTTGTATTATAGATGATGTTTTATTTTGGAAAAATCATGAAGACATCTTACTAAATTTCTTAACAGAGAATGAAACTAAAGAATTTCATGCAGGGGACTGTGGTGGACATTTGTATTGGAAATGAACCACTAATAAAATCCTTAAGGGCTAGATTTTATTGGCCCACCCTATTTGTTGATGTAAAGAAATATGTAACTTCTTGCCATAAGTGTCAGATTTTTGAAGGCAAAAGAAAACTCCTACCTCTACCCCTCAAGACAATTTCCATGGAAAGACCATTTCAACAATGGGGTTTAGACTTCATTGGGGAAATCCACCCTTCCTCCTCTGGCCAACACAAGTGGATCCTTACTGCTGCCGATTACTTCACTAAGTGGATAGAGGCCATCCCTTGTAGACAAGCCAATGATTCAGTGATCATGCAATTCTTAGAGACCAACATCCTGTCTAGATTTGGTTGTCTGGAGAAGATTATAACAGATAATGTTGCTGCCTTCAAATCCAAGAGAATGATTGATTTTTGTCACAAGTACCACATTACCTTAGGCCACTCCATAGCTTATTACCCTCGAGGTCATGGTTTAGCTGAGTCATTCAATAAGGGTTTGATCAATATCATTAAGAAAGTATTAGAAGAAAACAAGAAAAATTGGCATAAAAAGCTTACCAATGCCCTTTGGGTAGATAGATTGACTACAAAGAGATCCATTGGAACTAGCCCTTATGAGCTTGCTTATGGCATGGAGGCTAGATTCCCTTCATCTTTGGGAATCCCTATGATAAATTTGCTACAAGAAGTGCAGGCAGAACCCAATGATATCTAGAGGAGAATTAATCAAACAATTCATTTACAGTAGACTAAAGAGGAGGTCTATCAAAGAGCTCAGGTTTTACAATAAAAGCTTAAAAATATCTTTGATAAAAGGACTAAAGTAGAGGACTTTTATATTGGAGAAAAAGTTTTAAAGTGGGACTCCAGGAGAGAAGATAAAGGAAAACATGGGAAATTTAATTTCCTGTAGAGAGGACTTTTTATCATTCAGGTTGCACAAGGAAACAACACCTAATTTTTGAAAAGCCTGGATAATACAGAGGTAGAGGATGGGCCAGTCAATGGTCGAATGTTGAAGAATTATTTTGATCCAGTTTGTTGAAATATCAGAACTTTAACTTGTATATAAGAGTGTTTACTTTCTGCAATTTATTTTAGCAATAAGATAGAAAGGAATGTGCAACAAATTTTGAGGAAAAGTCAAAGAACTACCCCACCTTTTTGTGTCACCTTTTAGTCCATTAGGAATTGGAAAAAGGACACTTGGGAACTGTAAATATGAGAATAAAAATTATCCAAAATAGAAATACAAGTAGCTAAATAAGATCATAAGGAGATGGGCATATTTTACAAAGTACTATGTATAGTTGGGTTACAGCAAAGGAAAATTTCATAATGCAGCAAAACGTGTACACAAGGCAGTCTGACCTGTTGTTCTTGGTTTTTCACCAGGAAAAGCCATCCCCAAGTGGAGCCACTGTTAGGTTCCTATACCAATAGGTTTCATTTTTCATAATTGACTGGAGAAGTGCCAAATATGTTCATCCTTTCCATGCTACAAATGTTTCCATATTTTGAAGACAAATGAAGAGAATTAAAAAATGAAAACAGGATATGCCCTAAAAGAAAAATCAAAGGGAAAAAGAATGAAATGGTAAAGAAAAAGGAAATAAATGAACCCCAAATGAAAAGAACAGGAAAGTGTGCTAGTCCAAAATGTCACTACTGTCGCATTTTTGAAGAATTCCATTGGGTGTAATCAATTGAATTTTGCCACAGTTGATGGATGGCCAAACAGCTCAGCCTTGGCCAAGTCCATATTTAAATTTACTTGTCTTAGAAATAGAGAATAAAAGTTTGTCCAAACAGTTCAAGCTTGGCAGATTACTAGTTAGGTAGAGAAGCAAAGGGTCTTAACAGCTAAATCTGAGCCGTTGGAAGAAATAAGGGCAGACTTACGTAGGAGGGCAGCTAAAAGAAAAGAAGTGAATCAAGGTTTACTAGTTCAAATGCACCCAAGCAAGAAAGAAGAAAAAATGCTAGGATCAGTAGGCTGGGTAGGTAGTTTTGATGTTGCAGAAATAGGTTCGTGAATAATCTTGTCTTTCAAAGATGATCCATCTCAAGAATATCATAAAGTATTATAACAATGGTTTGACTATAAAACAGATGAAGCATGACTAACTCCCCGTCATTCCCCTCTCAACAGTCACTTACTAACATCCCCCAAGGACACTGAGATCTACTCATTGCTCTTAGTTCACTTCATTTCATGAAAAGGACTAACTAAAATTGTGTTACTTGGGCAAAGAAAGCCACATTTCTTGTGTAAAATCTTTCTTCTTTTGACTCTCCCTATAGCCTAAGTTTCACTATACAACTTAGTGCTCACTATTATATCATTTCAAAATTTCATATTGACGCATTAACTCTACTATATAAATCTCTTATAAACTTTTCCCATGCCCATATTATATTTACCATAGAAACCCCCAAACTTTATTATCCCCGCCCTTGGTTTAGTAATAAGCCATATTATTCTATGTTCAGGAATTAAATGGTTCATTAGGAACCATGTAATAACCCAACCCCATGCAAAGTTTCGGAGTCAATCAACCCCACTTTGTTTGATCAACAAACCCACATTGCAAACCATATAGAAAAACCCACCCCGCACGCAAATATTGAACGTTAATTAAAGCTGGATTAATTAACTGTTAATCAACCCGACGGCCAATAGGACTTGCCCTGATGCTAATTAATTCATTATTTATTACACAACCCCCGTTCCATAACCCTCTGCCCACTCCATCAACCATCAACCATCGGATCAAGGCCCGTAGATCGGATGGTGTGCATCAATATCAGAACCCCTCTGATGGTCGATCATTAGATTTCGACGAAAAGCGGTTTCACCGCC
The DNA here is from genome assembly GCA_000404065.3 of Pinus taeda. NCBI lineage: Eukaryota > Viridiplantae > Streptophyta > Pinopsida > Pinales > Pinaceae > Pinus > Pinus taeda. The sequence goes on from APFE030614559.1 coordinate 97,796, forward strand.
GTATCGCAGGATGCGTGTTGCCCGCCTGATATAATTGCATCGCCTCCACCTGAAACAACCTTTACCCAAAAAACGGTGTGGGGAATACCATTTACCGCCCCCACTGAACCCCCGATGACATCATCCTGTGAGGTCACCTGCACGCCATCACCCACGTCATCTACCACCTCACTTCCATGTCACCCCACATCATCCGACACGTCACCTTCTGTACCTCGCTACACGACAAAATTTCATCATGCTGACGTCATCTGACCGAAAACAAAAAAACTCGCCAAAGTCAATTTTTTTGTGAAAAAGCCCATGAAAATATCGTTTTCATTCATTTTCACTTGTTTTCTCTGCATAACTCTTGCATGCGAACTACGATGAACTTGCCTCCATAATTCTAGTTCATCACCTCAACCACCATAATCTGGCGTCCTGCTCTGCAAATCAACATCCAAACTGGCGAATTACTCCAATGCTCTGCTAGAACAAGTATTTATGGTAATCCTGCTGGTAAACCCCACGAAATTCAATTTTATCTGCAAAATTGTCCAGGCAACCCAAATTCTTGTTAAAATTCATCGTGTCGCCTTCAAAAAAAGCACACCAGGACCACTCTGTTATCCACTTTTCACCAAAAAACCTGTACATTTCGTGTTCCCAAGCCCCTGTTTTTAAATTTCCTCTCCAAATTTTCCAAAAAAGCGCCCAAATTCAAGCTTGAATCATCAAGCTGCTCTCAAAGAGTGCACCATTACCATTGTTTTGTCCATTTTACCAAAAAAACCATGCAAGCTTAGTTTTCCACTGTGAGATTCACCTAATAGGTTAAAATTCAAATTGACTTCATTATGCCATTACCTAAGGAAATCCCTAGAGCCATTACTTTATCTACCTTTGCTACATAGACCCAAATTCCATATTGAAAAATCGCAGATAAATTGAGCACTGGAGGCTCCAGTGGCCCTGAATATTGCACCTCTCAATGCTCCACACAAAGAACTGGAATGGATACCTCTAGCTGACAGGGATTTACAGATTAATGACTTAACTAGTAACAAGCCTCACCTCCAAGCTTTTTGTGAAATTAGGAATAGCTACAGGAACAATGCTGATGTCTATGGAATTTGGGAGTCCAACATGCCCATGTACTACCTCCCTTCAGTGAATGTATTCGGTGACTTCATCCACCAATTCCATGCCAATTATAAGCCCACTCAAAGAGAAGTCATGTCCCCTTCTGGAAATTTCCTCTTTTATATCACCCCTAAATCCATTAATGAGATGCTACACTTCAAGCCAGCTCAACCTCTGACTCCTCTTTCCATGGGACTTTTGCTTGACCAAGGTGCCAAATTGCCTAGCTCAGAGATAACCAGATTGACTCAATTGTTCATGAGACCAGATTGCGAGCACAGAGGCCCACCCCCTTATGTCCATGTCTGGTTCAATGAGGCAAGAAGATTCATTATAGATATGATATCCTACATCTTAGGATTTAAAACAAGTGAGCATGTGGATGAGACGACATTAGTTTTATTATCCATGTTTACTCCAGGACAACTCTCTGTTATCAAATATGATTATGCCACCTTCATAGCTGATAAGATCCATGAGCAATTCATGAGCATGGATAGAGAAAGAGTGTTTAAATACACATCATACATATATCATTTGTTGTTGTACAATCAACCAGATAGTTTTCAAATTTCCCTCAGAAAATTGGATTCAAAAGGGGAGTGAAGGTCTGTAATATTCTGGTCCTCAGTTTTCCATCATGTTTATAACTCTTCTTTCAGCTACTATGAATTCATTGATTTGTTCATAGATCGAGCCTCTGCTTTATTGATGACAACTCCTCCTACTAGACTTTCAGGTGAAACGCAGAAAATTTTGTAGCTTTCCAAAAGCTACAGCATAGTGACTAGTACTTTTACCAGAATCACACCGAAATCCGAATCTATGGCTGTGAACTATACCCCTACAAGCTACCCAAATTTGTGCCCATCAGGATGTTTGCATTAGAGTACCTTAGGCAGTTTATCCATCTAGACATAATCCATTTCTGTGAGGCCAAGAAAAAGGCACAACTCAAAATAAGAAATCAACTGGGCCCTTTCATATTCAATAACAGGGAAGACTGGGAGTAGGTTGACAAGATCTTAGGGGAGCAACTTAAGCTGAAATAGAGTTTTTATTGGGCACCATATGACCCTAGTCATTTCATAAGTTATAGAAAAGTGAAAACAACTTGGATCCCTATGTTCATCCCAAGATCCCTGAGATTTAACAATATGCTAATCAACAAGAATGGATAGAAGGCACATTAGTTGAAGTAATTACTGAGGAAGAGAAATTGGAAAAGGCCATGAAAGGGCTTGAAAAATGCTTGACCTGGACTCTTTTGGATAGGTATCCTTCAAGCTGCCTCCGCACATAGGAGGTGATACATCTTTTGTTGAGACTTCTCAACAGCCCTCACAAAAGGCTAGTACAACATCGGCTAAGGGCAAGCAGGTAATAGATTCAGAACAGGAAAAAATGGCAGATCAGCTAGATGCATCAAAGGAACAAGGAAAAGGGCAAGGTTCTTCAACACAGACAAAAGTACCTGAAATCCTTGTATTACAAACTCCTCTAAATGAGGAAAGAAGCAAGAAACGAGATAGGCAATAAGACAAACCTGTAAGTGGATCAGCAGAACAACAAGAGGAAAAGAGGCAAAGGTTAAATCCTTACTCTAAAGAGGAACTATTGGAAGAGACAACAGGAAACCTGAGAGGTGAGGGATGGACTGAACAACAAACTCCTTCAATGATGGACACATCAGCTAGCTCATACGAGCAAGAGCTAGTGGGACAGTAGAATGTGGAAGTCTCATCTACCAGGCCACATAGCAAGCAACAAAGCAAGCAAGGCTCGGACATTAAGAAAGAATTTACTGAAATAAAGGCAATAAATGAACCAATAAGAATTCAGCTTTATAATCAATTGTTGAGAATGGCTCCCACAAATTAACAAAGGTTAATGGCAACATACGATATGCAAGAAGGAAAAATGACCCTTAGTCACTTCAAGCCCACAATGCAGCAACCACACTCAGCTACTGATTATATCAGGACCAATCTGGAAGTCCTCTCTAAAGACATCCATCCAATGGACCAGATTGAATTACATAAACAAACTAGAGAAATGGTGTACTCCACCTTGGCAAACAAGGCATTATTAGCTCACAAATTGCATAATTCATTGCACAATACCTCTGCCCAATTAGAATTGGAAAAAGCTTCCTCCTTAGCCAATGACAACATGATTAAGTCCTTGGAAGAAATTATCATTGAGCTGGGACATGATCCCAAGGATGCAAAAAGCATCAAAGCACTAATAAAGAAGAAGGAGGACAACATTGCAGCCCTCAAAAAGTAATTAAAGCTACCAATTACAATGCATCCACAAACGACAAAAGTTGCACAGCAGAAAGAAGAGGAGGACATGATGGGTTTACTAATGAGGATGAATGAGAGATTAGTAGAAACAGAGTAGGCATTGGAGAAAGCAATGAAAGAGAAGTAGGGAGTGTCGACCTCCCAGTGACCAGAAATAGCTCCCACAAGCACAACTTCTCCTCCTACAACCACAACAGCAGTACCTCCCACTGTACCAGCAATAGGTAGATCAGCCACAAATACTTCGGGAGCAACAACGACAACCTCAAATACCAGCATGAGCATGGAAGAGATGATGAAAGCAATAAAAGAATTAGAACTCCAAATAGCAGAGCTAAAGGAAGCCAAAGAAAAGATGGCCAAGTTAGAGGTAAGCTATGATAACTCTAAAATAACTATGGCAGAAAAAGCCAGAGAGGTAAAGTCCTTGGAAAATAAGGTAAAATCCTTGGAGAAAGATCTTACTCTTCGTAAACCTCTATGAAAAATCAAAACATTTTTTGGACTAAAATTGGCCAGTCCATAACTGATCAATGGAGATCAATACAGATGATTCATGAGCAAATTGAATTGATAAAAATGGCCCAAGTAGAGATTCAAAAGGCCAGAGCATCATTGGGAAACATGCCCAAACAAGCCAATAAATTAATTCATTTTTTGAATACTCATACCAAAGAACAACTAGCAGCTCTAGATATCAGGGATAAGACAGGTACCATTTTGATAGTTAAAAAGGTGCTAACCATGAGGAATTTTAGACAGAATCTGGAGAGAAAGTGTCAAGAAATGCAGATGGAAATAAATGCTTTTACAGAAAAGTTTGCAGTCTTGCAGCAAAAGGGTCTACCCAATTTATTAACCAGCAATCAGAGACTGTTGACACATGAACAATATGCTCAAAGGGTGAATACATATGTTACCAATCAGATCACAGCATCATCAAGCACTTCAGAAGACATAGCACCTCCCTTTAGACAGAACTTATATGACAAGTTGGAAAATCTGTTCTAAATTGAGCATGAAATAACACATCTTTTTGAAGTCCTGTCCAATTTCTACAGGTATACTGAAGCTGATGAAATATTGATAAAACTACAAAGGCACCAGTTGCTAACAGACCAATGGTGGCAGAGCATGTTAGAGGTTTTACCAAGGTAGTTTTAGTTCTCTTTTTTGATCATATGCATTTAATCAAATTCAATGCACGTGCCACATATCATAGAAATGAAAACAACAGAGGAAGGAAGTCACGCCAAAACGCATTAAAGCGGAATCATGCACAGATGAAAGGGTTGGGACAACAATGTAGGAATGCAAAATAAGAGGTAGCTACCAGCTAACTCATTGAGTTAAAAAAGTCAAATGTATCTGACCACCTGAAGCGGCCAACGCAACAGCGATTACTTTTGCATTCATTTCTCTCTGTTTCCAATGTCATTTACTTCTCGTGCGAACTAGATGGATGATGATATTGCTTGATATTTTCTCATTCTGATATTTTGTAAACACTTATTGTATAAATACCTCCCAAAATGAAGTATTCGGGGTTGGTTGGTGATATCTTCTCTGGACTGCGTTGTAACTCAAAAAGCTTATGAAGTAAACGAGTTGTTGGTTTTCACTGTGATTGTACCATCTAAAGTGGAATTGGTGCATTGGGTCTTTGCTACAGAATCCTTGAATCATTTGTGGATCAATAAGTTTTTCTAACCTGTGTTTTATATTTTCTGTGTCTGCAAACTTCATATATGTTTTCATAATCTTAGTAATGGAGAAACAGAATAGCCCAGAATCTGTTTAAATACACTCTGTGTTCAATCTCTATTATTACTTATGTTTTCTTCAGAATTAGCATAAACATGAATTCTTAGCTGCTCCTGTTTCCACTAATTCTTTCACTTTGACTATTGACAAGGAATTCTTTACTGCTCGTTGATAATAGTCATGCCATTTCCCTCTGCCAACATGATGAAGGATTCTTAACTGCCCTTCACCCACTGGCTTACATTCCATCTATTTCTAAATTATAAAATTGCTCCAAGATCGATTATCTTGCTCTGTAGTATCACCTTTTGTTAAAAAACTTCACTCAGTAGTTCATCCTCTATGACTTCATCGACCCAATGGAATAAACTTCTTAGACTTGTAGCCCTGTTCTATAGAACACCACCATCCAAAACTCAAAACAAAAACCCATGTACATCATAACTAGCCTAAAATACCTCAAAACAAAGCCAAATTATAAAGAGAGAGCCCTATCTGGATGCAGATTGGCTAGGATCTATGTCTAAAACATTGGTCTGTGGTTACCTTGGCCATATTCCCCCCTTAGAATTTTCCTGGGGAACAACCTGAGTGATAACACCATCAACTGTAAGTCCCCTAGTTTTGAATTAGGGTCCCACACATTTAGATCTGTCAAGGCTAAGTTATGTACGTAGAACTCAGAAATATTAGCCATATCCTCCAAAGTGCTTTGATCACAAATATCAATGAATTGTCTATAATCCTAGAATGGCATAGTGCCTCTTTGTGCTAGAGTCTTGATTTGGAACTGCAACCACTATTTCTTAAGGTATAATGCATATGACTTATTTGAAATGCTACACTGGATTGCCTCTAAGGACAGACCTGCCATGGATACGAATTGATTCTCTCTTTCTTGTAGATATCCTTTTAACCATGCATTTTCTACCTCCAACTGAGGTTCCATTATTACTTCTCTGTCCCTCAGGCTACTCATTTCTCTGCCCATGTCTTTAAATTTTTCCTCCATGTGACCTATGTCCTCCACCCCTTTGGATTTGGCAATCTGCATCCATATATGTGTTCTTCCCCTTTCTTTCTCTAGCTCAAAGAATAATCAGGTGGAAATTTTTTATGGAATGATCCTACTCCCTTCAATAAACCTATAGTAGGAATCAAGGTTAGGATGAGGACTAGGTTCCCTTCGCTCTAGATCCTCCTTCTTTGTTTCTTGCTACATACTCCCTTCTTTATCCAATTTTTGAGTTTCTTGTAGGTTTAGCAGAGTTTCCTGTATGATTTACTCTACTTCTTGTTGGTCCTTCTATGTATCTTGTAGGATGCCTTTTCCTTTGGATGAGGCAAATCTAGTGATAGGCCTTCTAACATATGTGATATGAGACTTGGGGGAGGCTTGTCCTAATGATCCTTCTCCTTGAGTTTTCATAAGGGGAGCCGTCGTCTCTTGATGTTTGGTAGAGTCAACGTTGGTTGGAGTTTGACATTTTCCCTACCTTATTCTTGTACTTTTTCTTGTCCTAAAGTACAATGGAGTTTGTCTCTAACTTTTCCCTTTTTTTTGGATAGGGGTACTAAGGGCTGTGAGGGCAGCTCCTTCCTCTTTCTCAGTGGGTTTTAGAGATACCTTAGGTGATTCCTCTTTTTCTTCTACCTCCTCTTTCCCATTCCCCCTCTCATCTTTGTCTTTCTCCTCTTCTTCCCCCTCTAGTTCCTCACTCTATTCATCAGTTTCCTCCTTTGCATCTTCTTTTGTCTCTTCACCACTTTCCTTCCCTTTTTCTTCCTCTTCTTCCTCATTTATTTCCTTTTCATTCCTCTGTGTTTCTTATTCCTCCTTTTCAATTTCTTCTTCATCCTCCTCTGTTTCTTCTTCATCCCTTTTACTAGCAATGGGGCTCTTGTCATATTCAAGGGCTTTTATATCTGCCTCTATCTGCATGTCTCTGAAAGTGGCCCATGTCATATGGATTCTGAGGTTTTGGAGGGCATATTCTATGATAAGTCTAATTAACCCATGAGGGGCTAGATGTTGATGGTTTCCTTCCTGCACCTTGATGCTCATATCTATCACTGATTGAAGAAGGAAGTAGGGGATGGTGAGTCTATTTTGAGGAGGTGTGTCTATTCTAAACCTTAATTCTTGAAGAAGCCTAAAGTGGTATCCATATATCACATTGTACCTACCTTCACATGAGATATACTTTATAAGGTGGTAGCTAATTCCATTCCAAGGATAGGGTAGGCTTGCTCTTCTCACTCCGTTTTTGTCTTCTATGGCCTCCTCTCCTTCTAAAAAGAATTTCTTCTTTGCATTTTGGCTATTTCCCTTATCCTCCTTTCTCCAAGGCACTCCTAAGGGAAGTGTGGTAATTCTACCTATGATTTCAGGGGTGATCTCTATGGAGATGCCTCTCACCACAATAGTGGCATGGGTCCTAGTCAGTGGAATGAGGTAGAGAGCAAAATCTCTGGCTACTTCATCATCATAACCCCTCAATTTCTCAAAGAAACCCATCCAATTGTGCCTTGTGAATATCTCTAGCATAGGATGGTGCTGATGAATCCTCACTGTGTTTATGGGCTCCCTTTTACTAAATCCCCCTGTCATTTCCTCTGATGGATGGAGGGTTGTATAGGTCTGCTACCAAATTTAATGAATGAGGAAATTTAAATGAAAATTCTATGTATGAAATTCCCTTATGCTGTAATTACTTTCAACAAACTAGAAGATTTTTTTATGTTCCTTTCACTTGAAAAAATGTGGGGAAATGTATAGCCTACCTCCTTAGCAATGATTGATGAAGCCAACCCCTGTTTTTATACCTCTGAAACTGCTCACTACCAATCCTGTAGGTGCTAGATTATATCTCGTAGGATCGTTTTGGTGGTCTTGCATAGGAACAAATGAAATTTTCCTTCCCTATAGATTGTTTGAGGGTCGAAAGAAAATTTTATAGTGTGGAGCCTCGAGAATGTGAATGCTTCTATGCATGGGGATCAACATTTATTTCCTCATATGGGTGATTTGAGTGAGGTGGTGTGTTGGTAGCCGAGGTACGAATATCTATTTTTGGATCATTGGTCCCACTACCACACCATCATTCTCGACACCTCGTAATCAAGTCCCACTTTGGGCATGTGTAGCTTAACTACTTTTGACCTCATCCTTCTTTTCCTTGACTTGACTGCTGCCACGTGTGTAAGGACTAACTTCTTTCTCCTTGTTGATTGAACTAAGGTGGCCAAGTTAACTGGATACCTTTCACTTATAAATCAGCTCTTTCACAAATTTTACATATTTTGATCACACTATGCTAAGGAGAGAGTGGAAGTGAGATACTTACTTTTTGTAATGCTGCCTTGATGTTGTTTGTTGAAGAATGAAGTATTTGTTGTGTTTTTGTTGCTTGTGCTTTTCTCCTTCATTTTTTATTGTCCTTTGATGATCTTCTTTGATGTGCAGGTACATGGTGTTGATGATGATAATCCTAATGTTGCTACTAGGCTCTAGAGGAGCTTCTTATACCTTTGGATCTTCCATGATTAAAGCTGATTGTAACTTGTGAGTTTTGTTTTGTGGGATAGGCTGCTACAGGATTTCCTACAAGATATCCTGTAGCTACTTCTCCCTCAAAATTCATAATCATTTTCTACTGCTGGAGCCTCAGGATGGTTGGCATCAGTAGAGAAGGGGTCTAGGGATTTTTTAATGAGGAAAATATGTTGCAGGTGTTTTCCCCTTTCTCCCTGTCTTCATCCTCTTTTACCTGTGGGGGAATGAATTCTTAGGGCTAGTTGTGGGTGGGTGGATGAGCTTAGAACAGGGGATGTGGGAAGGAAGGGCCCTTCAATTCATATACCGTAACCGGCCCATATAATTTATTTATTTTTATTATTTTTTTAAACTGAATTTTTTGATGAATTCAAGAGTGATCATGGTGGAGAGAGGTATGGTGCTGAGATGGTGAAGTAGGAATTTATTTTTTTGACATGGGCAGGTCATCCCCTTGCTCTATGGTTACTTCCTTTAGGATTCCCAAGCCACTGTAATTCCTACAGTATCATCCTATAGTTTTTTCAAGGAATCCTGTAGGTTTACAAGTGTTGAACCTCAGAATTACCTTCCCCTTGAAATTTGTTCTCACCTTTTTCTCTTGATTTCTCACAAGACTACAGATCCAATCAATGATAAATGATAGATTTTGTCTTAGGAAAGCATTAAAATGATCACCATATTATATTTTCATGTTCTTGCTATTTTAATAGATTTTTGCAAATTAGCTATAGAATGCAGTCTATTCTGTAGGTAACTGTTGGGTCCCCATAATACTAGTGATTACCCCATTACTATTGTAGTTGTACCCCTTATTAATATTTTTGTGTCCCTATTGTGCCCATATTGTTACTATTGTGCCCCATAGAAGCCCACTATTATTATTGTTGTGCCCTTACATTATTATTGTTATGTAGGCTCTGATA
>APFE030614559.1:110347-155803 GCA_000404065.3 Pinus taeda
TGGGCACTTATTCGAAAGTTACAACAAGATTCTAGTATGTCGGATACATTTAGTTGGAAAAATGATTCATTATGGTACAAAGATCGCTTATAGCTCTGTAAGAATTCCCAGCTAAAACAAAAGATTCTTATGGAATTGCACACTTCTCCCTTAGGAGGGCACTCGGGATTTTTAAAAAGTTACCACAGGGTTAAGAAGGAGTTTTTTTGGGAGGGCCTTAAATCAGATATTCAAAAGTTTGTGGCGGAAGGTTTGGTTTGCCAGCAAAATAAAGTTGAAACAATTAAGACACCGGGTCTATTACAACCTTTATCCATTCCAAGCCAACATTGGGAGGAGGTTTCAATCGATTTTATCACAGGTTTACCGAAGTCTGAGGGAAAGAGTGTCATCATGGTGGTAGTTGACAGACTTACCAAGTATGCACACTTTTGTGCATTATCACATCCATTTAAAGCCAGTACAGTTTCTACTGCATTTATGGAAACAATTCGAAAGCTACATGGAACCCAAAGATTATTTTAAGTGACAGAGATCCCATTTTCACTGGAAATTTTTGGACAGAATTTTTTTCTTGTCTTGGTACTCAGTTAGCTCATAGCTCATCTTATCATCCTCAATCTGATGGGAAAACTGAGATAGTAAACAAATGTTTGGAAGGATATCTTTTTTGCTTTGTATCTGATAAACAGACACAATGGGTCAAATGGTTGCCTCTGGCTGAATGGTGGTATAACACTTCCTTCCATACAGCAACAAAACTGACCCCATTTATGGCACTTTATGGGTATCAGCCACCATCCATCACATCATATTTAAGATAAAATTCTAAGGTTCAAGCAGTGGAACATCACATCGAACATCAACAATTAGTCCTCCAACTCTTAAAGGATAACCTCGTGTTGGCACAGAATAGAATGAAACAACAGGCCGATCAACATCGTAGTGAAAGAAGTTTTGATGCAGGTGATTGGGTATTCTTAAGGCTACAACCATATAAGAAAATATCCCTCAAGCAAGCTAAGAAGAATAATAAATTATCACCAAAGTATTATGGTATGTACAAGGTATTGCAAAAGATTGGTACTATGGCATAAAAATTAGAGCTTCCTGCGACTTCTCGATTGCACCCAGTTTTCCATGTTTCATGTTTAAAGAAGGTTATAGTTGATAAGCTACCAGTTAAAACAACATTGCCAGAAATTGACGAGGAAGGAAAAATTATATTGGAACCAGAAGCAGTCACAGAAACAAGAACTCGATAGCTACGAAATCGATCAACTTCAGAGTATCTTATCAAGTGGAAGAACTTATCTGTTGAAGATTCCACATGGGAGGATGAGAATTTTATACATAAGCATCCATAACTACTCAAGCGTTGAGGAAAACACTTTTTTTGAAGGAGAGGGTCATGTTGGGTCCCCATAATACTAGTGATTACCCCATTTCTATTGTAGTTGTACCCCTTATTAATATTGTTGTGCCCCTATTGTGCCCATATTGTTACTATTGTGCCCCATAGAAGCCCACTATTATTATTATTGTGCCTTACATTATTATTGTTATGTAGGCTTTGATTTTGTTATACCCCTTAGACTCCTATATATAGAAAGGAGGTCTTTTCATTTGTATCATCCAATAATTGTTCATTTATATAATGTAAAGGAGGTTACCCCCTCGAAGAGGCTGAATTCTAAGGCGTTGATCTATCTTTTCTATCTTTTCTTGAGCTAGGTTCATAACAATAACTATGGGTTCCATAGTGAATCTCATGGTTTGGTAGGTTACAGGTATCAAATGAAGAACTGGCCCACATGGGCATCTCTAGAATCATCTCTACATGGATTCTATCCTACTCACTCGATCCAGATTGATAGAAAAGCATGCCTAAAGTCTTGGTCAAAAATGGAGTCAAACACGTTATCTAGTAGCAGTAGGACTCTTGATATTTCATAGTTGATTAGGAGTATGATGGTTCTGATGCAGAGTTAATGCGGAGTAAGCCACTTGTAGCTGATCAGGAGTTGAGGAGTTAATGCATATCAAGCCACCTGTAGCTGTTTAGAAGTTTAATAGTCTCATTACAATTCGAACTAAGCCATTTGTAGCATGTCTTTCTATAAATAGTCATGGTAGATTCAGATTAAGCCACCTGTAACAAGATTTTCTCTTAAACAATTATGTTGTTTTTCTATAAATATCGGTTAAATGAGACTGAGAAGTAGTTAGAAGTCAAGGAAGGATTACAGGCTTTTTGTTACAAAACTCTGTTCAGACTTCGTTTTGTTGATAATAAAAACTTTGTTTTGTCAATGGTGGTTTAAAAGTGCATCTTTAATTAGCTGTTATCCAGCCACATTAGTTGCAGAGGGCCCCTGCACTGAAGGAGGTTTTTACTTGTTGTTTTTATTTTAATTTCCACTACTTTGTTTTCTGTAAGTCCATTTTCCCTAGTTTTCTTTCATTTTATTTTTGTAACCAATAGTGTAAGGGTAAAAATCACAACTGTGCAAGTCTTATTATTCTGAGATATTACATGAGAAATGATTGAACGAAAAATGGAGAAATGAGAATGCACAGTTTCTTAGCTTCTTCCTGTTTTTGATTACTCATTTTCATAGCATAAAACTATCAATTAACTATATTAATAGATGTTCTTAGAACCATTTTGAAATGATGAAAATTATAACTTAATTGGTTGAATATCTAGTTCATGTAGTGACTGAGCTGACTTAGCACATTGTTAGTTTTACAAATTGTCATCTTTTATTTTCTATTTTTAGGTCATTACTTAGTTGCATCACTTGACATTCCAAAAGATCATTTCAAGGAGGTTGATTTTATCATGTTCCAAAATTGAATGGTTGAATGGCTAATGAATGCAATTATTGAAGTACCTTCTGCATCAATATTACTTTTGGTTTTAAGAATTAGATCCATGGATTAGTACTAACTGGTGGGCAAGATAGATGCTATGCTTTTGTGATTAGGTCTTAACTAGTCAAAATTGATTCTTGGTCCATTTTTAGGAGTTTAGACTAACTTAGGAACCTATCCTTTTTTTGAAAACTCATTAGATCCCTGTAAATTTCTCATAGGCTATATATTCTTAGACATTAAAGAACAAAAAGAACCCCCCCCAAAAAACATAAAATACAAAACAATGAAGTAAGAGAAAAGTTAACTAATCACATATAGTGCATCACACTTCATTAGTCTACAAACCTCGATTGATAATTCATTCAAGAAATTTAGGACACTAAATTGACTAAACATTTTGGCACCATTTCCAAGGAAGTGTAATTAGGTAACCTTATCTCTTACATTAAAAAAAAAAATGATATGCATAGAGAAAGAGACTCTATGGGTACATTTATAGCTAGAGGTAGGAGTTCAATTCCTACAACACCACCTACTCCACCAAGAATAAGAAGAGATACGCCTCTATCTCAAGCTCATATTCCTAGCCATAGACCTCCTGAAGTTATAAGGTCAAAAATTCAATCAAGAGGATCTCTTACTTCATCTATTGAGGCAGTCCTAGAGGAGGAAAACCTTGGATCTCTAGTAGAAGGAGTAGCTTTTTTCACCTCCACGGGGGAACATATTTTAGTTGAAGAATTAAGAATACCTAGTGAAGAAGAATAAGTAGAACCTTTCTCCCACATACCATTAATAGAGGAACCAGAGGAAAAGTAATTAACCTTGTAGGTCGAATCTTATACTGACTTTGAAGAAACTATAATGCTAGAAGAAGGAGAGGATGGAGAACACACCATTTAGAGGAGGAGGAGGTAGAGGAAATAATGGAGAAGGCAGAGGAAACAATGGAGGAGGTAGAGAAAATAGGGAAGTTGATAATTCTTTTGGATTCCCTATATTTGATGAACAAACATATTCCACAATGAAAAATATCTCACCTCCTGTCCTCCCAAATTTTCATGGATTAAAAAGTGAAGACCCTGAAACCTTCTTATTTGAATTTGAAGTGTTGTGCAGAACTTATGATTATTTACAAGACTCTCAAAAACTGAAACTGTTCCCTTCAACGTTGAAAGGAGATTCTTTAAAGTGATTCATGGGGTTGGTCACTCAATCCATTAGAACATGGAATGACATGAAGAAAGTGTTTTTGGAAAGGTATTTGGATTATTGCATGCCTATCAATCACAAGGATGAAGTGTTAAAAATGATGCAAAGAGAGGATGAAAATTTAGAGGATTTAATTAACAGATTCAACTATAACTTAAAAGGATCAAATATGGATAACTTAGATGAAGATACTTTAAAAGCTCTTCCATTAAAATCCATTAGAGATGAGTGGATAGATATACTTAACATGACGGGGAAGGGAGATATCTCTCAACTCCCATTAAGTGACATATGATAATTATGTGTTCATCTCTCAAGAGGAAAATCCAAAACTAGGAAAGGTCCAAGAGATCCTTCTCTTGTTAGGGTGAATAAATTTGCAACTGGATCAGTGAGTAGGGCAGAAATTGGAAACATGCTTGATGAATTTAGAACAGATATTCTAGGGAGCCTTAGTGAACAAATAGACACCCTTAAGTTACAAAACAAGCAGAAAACCAAAAATGATGCTTCGACTGTTTTCTGTCCCAAATGCAGAAATAAGCACGCTTTAAGAGAATGTCCTTTAGATGCAAAAATCATAGAAACTTGTGTGATTTGTTCAGAAAATCATGAGACAAAAAGTTGTCCTTTAATCCTTGGTCTTAAGGTTGTTTTTCAAGAAGAAATAGTTTCAAATCCAATAGAGTCTCTTTGCTTTGTCTCTAGAAGACCTTGGCAAGGGTAGCAAAATTAGTGTTTTAACAACCAAATGTATATGCAACCCCCTCCAAATTGGAATTCTTGGCAACAACCTTGGCCTAAATCTCAGTCTCAAAATCAACCTTGGGCTCCAGGAATGCAAAATCCTTATGGAAGATTCTCTCCATACTACCAATATCCTCCATAATATCCAAACTATCCTCCCCAACAAGTTCCTCAACAAAATTAACAGCCCCAACTTCAAAACCAAAACCCTCAACTTTCACTGCCATTTCCATAAAGACCAAATCAATTACCTACCCAACCATTACCTAACCCCAATAATAAAAATCCTCAGAATACCTACATGGTAGAAGGATAGCAATTTCCAACTTACATGATCACTCCATTAGATCTCAATGATGTCCAATTGAGATTTGGTAGGATATTGGAAAGGAAGAAACCTTCTGTGGTTATTCAAGAACAAGACAATTCTGAGGAAGATTCTCTACAAAAAAATAAAAGTTTTGAAGGAACTTCTCCTCAAAACTAAAACAATGAAAATGAAAAATAGAAATAACCAATAAACACAACTCCTATCATAGAGCAACAACTAATATCTACTTCTACACCTTCTTTTCCATAGAGATTACACGTTGATAGAGGGGTAGAAAAGCATATTATGTTGCCTAATTATGATTTTCTAGATGAATTGAAAAATGTTTGTATCAAAATCCCTTTGTTACAAGCCATTAAGAAGATTCCAATTCTAGCTAAAACAATAAAAGATTTGAGCATGAAGAAACCAGGAAGAAAAACAAAAAAAGTAAAAAGAATTCACCTAGTAGGAAAAATAGTAGACATAATGATGGGAAAAATTTCCATACAAAAATATATAGATCCGGGAAGTCCAATTGTAAAAACACATAAAAATGGAGTTGAAATCCCAAATACACTGATTAACTTAGGAGAAACAATAAACATTATGAGCGAACAAACCATGGAACAACTCAAACTTCCCAATCTTCTTTATACACCTACATTATTGCAATTGGCAGATAGATCTGTGATCAAACCAGATGGTGTTTTAGAAGATATTTTAGTGTACTTAGACTCTTGGGAGTACCTTATTGATTTTATGATCCTAACCCCATATAGAAATCTAGGAGGACATCCACTTATATTAGGAAGACCTTGGCTGGCTACAACTGATTCATTCATTAGCTGTAGATTTTGTGATATATATATCTCTGATGGTAATTCAACAAAGAAATTGACTTTATATCCGCCAGCAAGAAAAATCACATAGATAGATGATAAATAATGGATTGATGATGAAAATTATATTCAACCTCCCTTTACTATTTCGACCATCAGTGAAGATAGTCAAATCTTGAATACAATGGAAAATTTTGAATCATCTCCAGAATATGAACATGATCAGTTTCAAGAAAAATCTAATATTGAATATTTGTCATCTAGGAAAATGTCTCTTTATTCTATGGAAGAATTTTGTAGCTCTACAGTTGAAATCTTTCCAGGGAAAACATTGAACATAAACCATAACTTGGAAAAATTACAACATGAAAAGCTCATCAAAACTTTACAACAACATTCTTCTGAATATGCATGGGAATACATTGACATGAAAGAAATTAGTCCTCAAACTTGTATACATCACATATACATTGAGGAAAATTGTAAACCTATCAGGCAACCTCAAACAAGGATGAATCCAAATCTTAGGGAAATTGTGAAAGAAGAGTTGTAGAAATTGCTGAATGCAAGTTTCATCTACCCAATTTCAGATAGCCAGTGGGTTTCTCCTCTAGTGATTGTGCCTAAAACGAATGGTAAATGGAGGGTATGTATTGATTATTGAGAATTGAGTAAATATACCTTGAAAGATCATTTTCCTTTTCCCTTTATGGATCAAGTGTTAGATACATTAGCAGGTAAAAAGTACTTCTCATTCTTGGATGGCTTTAGTGGTTACAATCAGATTCAGGTAGCGCTTGAAGATCAAGATAAAATCACATTCACCTACCCATGGGGAACTTATGCCTACCAAGTACTCCCTTTTGGATTATGCAATGAACCTGCAACATTTAAAAGAGAAGTACTAGGAATTTTTTCTGATCTGATACATGATTGTGTAGAGGTATATATGGATGACTTTACATTTTATGGGAATACATTTGAGGAAGCAATAGAAAATTTGGAAATAGTTCTTAAAAGATGTACGGAAGCAAACCTTTCACTAAGCCATGAAAAATGTTTTATGATGTTTACAGAAGGGATTGTTTTAGGACATCACATTTCACGAGATGAAATTAAGGTTGATAACTCTAAATTTGAAGCATCTCTAAATTATGAATTCCAAGTTGTCAAAAGGATGTTAGAATTTTTCTAGGTTTCATAGGGTATTATAGAAGATTTATAGAAAATTTCACTAAACTAACATCACCACTCTTCAAATTTCTCACCAAGGATTGTGAATTCAATTGGAATCCTAATTGCTAGCTGGCATTTGAGACCTTGAAAGCAAAAATTTCTGAGGCACCCATCTTAAGAGGTCCAAATTGGAAACTACCTTTCCATATTTCAACAGATGCTTCAGATACAACTCTGGGAGTTGTATTAGGACAAAAATACTTCATCCCTTATGCCATCTACTACACAAGCAAGAATTTGACTCCCACTGAGTTAAATTACACTGTAACTGAAAAACAATTCTTAGTTGTTGTTCATGTTATCAACAAGGTCAGACAATATATAATAGGCTATGAAACCTTTGTTCATACAAATCACTCTGCAATTAGATACTTAATGAATAAACTGATTACTAATGGCAAAGTTACAAGATGGTTATTACTCCTGCAAGAGTTAAACATTGCTATTTTAGATAGACCTAGAAAACAAAATACAGTTGTTGATTTCTTGTCTAGGATTCAAAATATTAAAGATAACTTTCTAGTTGAAGATAAATTTCCTAATGAATATCTTTTTGCAGTAACCACTCAAACTCCTTGGTTTGCATATATTCCTAATTATTTAGTCACAGGAAAATTACCTTCACATCTGTTTCCTAAGGAGAAAAGAAAAATCATTCAAACAAGTACAAATTATTCATGGATTACTAATAAATTGTATAAAACAGGTCCAGATCTCTTGATAAGAAGATGTGTTCGAGAGGATGAAATGCCTGAAATTCTTAAGGCATGTCATGATGAACCTTATGGTGGACACTTTTCTGACAAAGTGACAACCTATAAAATCCTTCATTTATGATATTATTTGCCCTCCATCTTTAGAGATGCCAAAGATTATGTCAAAAGGTGTAACAACTATCAAAGGGTAGGGAAGAGATGAAATGCCACTACAAACTCAGGTACTCATTGAACCTTTTGAAAAATGGGCCTTGGATTTTGTTAGACCAATTAATCCTCCATCTAAATAGAAGAAGCATATTTTGATATGCACTGATTATGTCACTAAATGGGTAGAAGCTAAAGCATTACCTTTTTCTAATGAGAAATCTATAGTTAATTTTCTTTTTGAGGACATCTTCACTCATTTTGGTCTTCCAAGAAATATAGTGATAGATCAAGGATCTCAATTTACATCTAAAATGATGGAAAGACTTGTAGAAGAATACAAGATGAAACATAGGAAGTCTACTCCTTACCATCCACAAGCAAACGATCAAGTTGAAAATACCAATAAGGTGATAGAAGGAATTCTCATTAAGACTATACATCTACACAGAAGAGATTGGGTAGAAAGGCTTCCTGAAGCCTTATGGGCCTACAGAATTACATGGAAGAACACAATAGGACATACTCCATATGAGCTTGTTTATGGGAAGCAAGTCCTATTCCCTATAGAGTTTCAAATCAGAACCTTCAAGATGGCAGTCCAATTGGGACTGGATTTATCAGAAGCACAGAAACATAGATTGGAGAAACTCAATGAACTTAATGAAATCAAGAAAGATGCAGTTCAAGGAACCATTTTAGTCCAACAACAAAGGGCTAAATGGCATGATAAGCATATCAAGGAGAAGAAGTTTCAGGCAAGAGATTGGGCACTTTTGTTCGATTCAAAATTCAAATATTTTCAAGGGAAGTTTCAAAGTCATTGGCTTGGGTCATATGAGATTGAAGAAGTCTTTAACAATGGAGCAGTGAGAATAAGGACATTAAATGAGTAAAAGATACCTCTTCTTGTAAATGGTAATTGATTAAAGATATATCATAAGCCAATTTCAAGGGAGGATTTTGTCAGAATTTTCCAAGATAACACTGAGATGAATTTGGTGAAGAAGGATTCTTCTTCTCCACCAACTTAGTTTTCCTGTATATATATATATAAGTTTGAAAACCAATTGTTCATTGGCTGATCTGAAAATCACTCATGAGTGACCTCAGTCAATTAATTAACGAATCAAGGTATTACAAACTCATGTGTTGGTGTGTGTCTATGTTATTTTAGGCAACAGATCAATCAGATTGCAAAATACATAGACACTGGAAGAATGGAAAACAATAATAGAAACACAGTAAGCAAATGTAAGAACACAACATATTTAATAAGGAGTTCACCCTATTCTCCAAGGCTATGTCTCCGGTCCAGCTTTCAGTGGTGGCCTTCTTTTATTGTGTCTTTAAAGCAGAAATTTACAATGAGGAGCTCAATCTAAGTCTCATGAAACAGAGAATGCTTTGTAGGGTGGTTCTTGGGTTCCCCAAGCCACTAGAGTGCATAAACTCTTTTCCTTTCCAAGTCTTGACCTCTCTGCTCTTTAATGGGATGAGTCCAATGGTGCTCAATTCCCGATAGATATCCTCACTAGGATGGCTTGAACCTCTCAAGCCTGGTTCTGTTTGCTCGATGTTGCCTTAGGTCAACTCGGCTCTCTGTTTTATGATTCTTACTTCACTATCTTTTCTTCACTCTCACTCTCTATCTTCATCTTTTGTCCGTTTTGTTCTCTGTCTCTTCATGGCTTAAAGCCAATTCATCCACAATTGTTTGCTTCCTCTTCCAACCCTTTGGATCACCTACTGCTATTCATTTAGAGTTCCTTGCCTCTGCGTCATCACCAACGTCTCATAGGGAGGTGGCCACTTGTCCTGTCACAAATTGTGCGAAATCTTCCTTGATAGTTCGGTATTTCAGTTATATTGTGGAATGATTCATTCGCCAACTCAACGGTCAAATTGGACTTCAGAATTTCATATGCTGCAGCTTAATTCCCATGTCAAATCTAGTTTCTCCATCGGGTGTAATCTCCGCCATCAGATTTGGAGCCCCCAGATCTTACGGTGTTCACTCATTTCACGCGATTGACTTTCTCGACCGTTAGTCCGTGATGAGAGGTGGTTTTCTCTCTCATCCATCGGACATACATCATGCGATGAATGGAATCGCTTGTTTTCTACCAAATCCGCTTACTACCTCAATGTTCCTTTCACATACAACCGATTTTGGAGTGCGGGACCCATCTTTCACCTTAGCACTTTCCTTATGGTTTCCCAGCTTCCCATGTGACCGAGTGCTTGAGAATTTTCCTTTTTGAGGGGTTTTGCCAATTGCGCATCAGAAATGGCCTCCGTTTCCCAATTCGGACTTCCTAACTGCCAGTTTTACCTCCTGCGCGGTCTCCATGGGCCTTGTTCAGCATGCTTTGACCGAGGTCCTAGTCGTTCCTTGCTGGCTGCAAACTGCCACTATCCAGAGTTCTTCCTGATTGCTCTTTGTTCATGAATTTTGAAGTCTGTCCTGATTTGATACAGCCATGGCACTTTGATAATTTTTCATGGATCCAATTTGGATCACGGCCTTCCTACTGAAAAAGCTTTTGGACCACTAAAAGTTGGTTTTCAAGCATCGACTAAGTGAGGGTACAATTATCTCACTTGTCTAATCGCTATCCACTTTGCACTGCTTGGCTTTGAACCCTTGAGCCCAATTCTGAGGTACTCAACATCTCCTCTACGCATTGTCCTCACCTTCCTGTCCAGAACTGCGTTTTCCTGCAATTCATTAAGATATTTCGGTAGCAGGTCATCAATAGAAGGCAATTGACTCTGCTCTTCGGGATCCTCAGTTAGTGAAGGTTCAAAAAATCTCAAGCAATTTTCATTTACAACTGAGTAGATGTGCATGTAAGCTGGTAGATCAAGGTGAAAAGAATTCTTGCCAATCTTCTCAAGTATCTTGAAGGGTCCATACCTGATAGGATTTAGTTTTTTACCTTCACCTTGCATCCTGTCCTTGCTGATATACAGCCAGACTTGGTCACCAACTTCGAAACTATGCTCCATCCAATGCTTGTCATGCCTTGCCTTGTATTTGGCTTGGCTCTTTTCCTATTATTCCTATACTGCCTGGTGGATCTCTTGGATTTGTTTAATGAACCTAGTTTCCCTGTCCACATCATTGTGTCCCTCAACTGTGGTGTCTTTACCAAAGACAAAATCTAAAGGAGACCTTGGTGTGAAACCAAAACAGGTCTCAAAAGGAGATCTCTGTGTAGAAGAATGCTTTGCTCTATTGTAAGCATGCTGCACATAACAAAAATTTTCATCCCAAAGCTTAGGATGATTGCTGCAATATCCTCTGAGTAACTGGATCACTGTCCTGTTAACTACTTTTGTTTGGCCATCAGTTTGTGGATGAAAAGTTGTGCTTTTCTTTAGTTTGGTGTCCATCATTTCCCACAGACTTGACAAAAAATTCCCCACAAATCGGTGCCTTGATTAGATACAATGGAAGTGGGTAATACAAAATGAACCCATACATGTTCAAAAAATAGTTTTGTAGTTTGTTCAGCTGTAATTTGTTTATTACAAGGTATCAAAATAGACATTTTGCTGAACCTATCCACAACAACATATAGATAATCATGACCCTTCCTAGATTTAGCAAGTCCTCCAACAAAATCCATGGAAACACTTTCCCAAGGATGAGAAGGAACTGGTAATGGAGTGTACAAGCCTAGTTTTCTATTGCTGGGCTTGCTTTTAGCACACATAGTACACCCTCCTATATATCTAGAAATTGTCTCGTTAATTTTTGGCCAATAACAAAATCTTTGCAGCTGTGAAACTATTTTACTTACCCCAAGGTGACCCGATATTAGATAAGTGTGTGCTTCTTGAATTATCTTTACTCTTTCAGTTTGTGGAATGCATAACTTCACACAATGATATAAGAGTCGGTCTTTTACATGATAATCTAATTCTTCTACTTGTTTTCCTTGACTTAAAGTTGCATACACATATTTAAAGTCTACATCTTGAGCATATTGCTCAAATTAACTCTCATGTAACACAAAAATATGCTTAAGTATAGTAGATGCATTTATAACGGGTCTAGATAACATGTCTGCAAATTTATTATGTATGCCGCTTTTATATCTGATGACTAAATGAAATTTTTGTAGAAACCCCATCCATCTATAGTGTCTTTATTTCTGCAACCTAGTTTGGGAGTTTAGATATTGAAGTGGTTGATGATCAGTATTATTACTGTCTCTTTTCCTGTTAAGTAATGTTTCAACTTTTTCACACTTTGTACTAATGCATACAATTCTTTGTCATATGTAGGATAGTTAACTACTACACAAATGTCTCAGAATGATAACATATGGGTTTACTGTGTTGTGTCAACACTGCTCCCATGGCATAGTCATTGGGATCTATTTGGATCTCAAATGGTCTTTGAAGATTAGGCAGTGCTAGTATAGGTGTTGTACTAATCTTTTATTTCAAGGCATTGAAGGCTTTCTGTTGTTTACTTCCCCACTGAAACACCTTGTTCAATCTTGTTAAAGCATGTAAGGGAGCGGCAATTGAGGAAAAGTTAGAAATGAACTTTCTCCAATATTGTGCTACTCTTGAGAAGCTTCTAACTTCTGTAGAAGATTTGGGTTTAGGCTAGTTTACAATCACTGCCACCTTAGATGGATCTATCTTCAATTCACCACCCCCTACTATATGACCCGAATAATTCAAATATTTATTGCAAAATTCACATTTTGAGAGTTTAACATGAAGTTTTTCTCTTTTCAAAACATTTAGTGTCTGCTTAACATGCTCTAAGTGTTCTTCCCACATTTTGCTAAAAATCAGAATGTCATCCAAATACACAATATCAAAATCATCAATAAAAGGTCTGAGTTCATCATTCATTAATCTCATGAAAGTAGCAGGAGCATTAGTTAAGCCAGAAGGCATAACTAGCCACTCATACAATCCTTGCTTTGTTTTGAAAGCAGTCTTCCATGCATCTTGTTCTGCCACTCTGACATGATGGTATCCACAATGCAAGTCTAGCTTGGAGAAATAAACATCTTCTTTCAATTGATCTAAAAGATTATCTATGTGAGGAAGGGGATAACGATTTTTTATTGTTATCTTATTCAGTGCTCGGTAATCAATGCACATTCTCCATGAGACATCTTTCTTTCTCACCAAAATGATTGGTGACCCACATGGTGATGTGCTAGGTCTGATGAATCCCTTCTTGAGCAACTCCTAGACTTGCTTCTTGAATTCAACATTCTCTAAAGCGGACAACCTGTACATTCCAATGTTAGGCAATGGAGCATCTTGCTGCAAAATAATATCATGGACTATTTCCTTTTTGGGTGGCAAACAATTAGGTTCTTGAAACAAGATATCATACTCTGGAACAACCTTTTCTAAGTTAGCTTGTTGTTTAGCATTGTAGCCCTCAAATACATTGGTTTTATCAGGTTTCTTTTCCTTTACAACCATCAGTAAGAATTGTTTGCATGAATTTATCATTCATTTCATCTGCCCTAAGTTTATGAGAGTATAATTATTTTTTAGCTTATGAGCTCTTACAAAGTATTTGATTCCATCTTTAACAAGTAGATACTTGTTCTCAGCTCTATAGAAAATAGATTTTCTATCAGACAAGTAAGGACTTCCTAAAACAATTCCACATATATTTAAAGGAATTATGTCTAACTCAACCTCATCTAAAAATGTTGACCCAAAAGAAAACTTGAGTTTGCATTTTCTAGTCACTTGTAGTTGTGATTTATCATTCAACCATCCTAATGTGTATGGTTTCTTGTGAGGTGTAGTTACTAATCCTAACTTCTTTACAATTGCTTCAGAAATCAAATTTACTTGTGAGCCACTATCAAACAAAGTATCAATCTTTTGATGTTTGGAAATAACTTGAATATGAAAAAGCTCGTGTCTTTTTCTCTCATTTTATTCATCAATAGTAAATTGTGAAGAATTACTAGTAGATGCTTCAGAATTCTTGCCTCTTATACTTGTGGCTACAATGGTTGTTTCATCTCCTGATTCTGACCCCAAATATTTCTGAATAGCTGCAACAGTCTTCTTCTTCTTGCCCTCAAACTTCTTAGGTCTCAGCTCTAGATGCAGAATCCAACAATGCTCATCATCATGCCCATCCTTTTAAAAGTGAGTGCATGAATTCTTGCTTTTCTATGCAGTGTTAACCTTTCTTTCTTTCCATTTCTACTTTCTTTTCTCCTTATTCTTGCTTACAGTGGGTTGGGATGATCCCCCAACTTCTAGACTTCCATTCTTCCCTCTAGCCTCTAGATGAGTAGCTTGTACAGATACCTCATCTATACTAGTGGGATTAAACATGAGGATAGTGTATCTCATGTAGCTGTGTAGACCACCATTGTACTTCAACAGAGTCTCAGGTGAGTCTAATGAGATTCCTAGAATCAATGCTCTCTTTCTAAATTCTTGAGTGTACCCTTGCACACTTTTCCCTTTCATCTGTCGAAGAGTTTCCCAACTCATCATGGCTTGCTGCATGTAGGCCAATGGATAGAACTATTTTTTGACTGCAGAAACAAATTCACTCCAGACAAAGATAGTCTTACCATGTTTTTTCATGTCAGCTTGTGCCTTGCCTTCCCACCAAACCAAGGCAGTGCCTCCAAGGCGTAGGCTTGCTAACTGAATCGTGCTCTTATTTGAATTGATATTCTGGACTCTACAATAAACATCAATTTGACTAATCTAATTGTCTATCTTTTCTGCATTCAACTCTCCATCATATATAGGTAGACCAAATTTAATGTCTAGTTTGATCAAATATGCTTTCTTTTTAG
This sequence comes from Pinus taeda, assembly GCA_000404065.3. Classification (NCBI taxonomy): domain Eukaryota; kingdom Viridiplantae; phylum Streptophyta; class Pinopsida; order Pinales; family Pinaceae; genus Pinus; species Pinus taeda. The sequence continues at coordinate 125,262 of APFE030614559.1, forward strand.
GGCTATTATGAGGTGTGAGAAAGCTTTCCTCTTTCCCTTTGCCTTCTGAGTGGTCATGGGAATGTGACTCATCTTCTCCTTTGTCTTGTTTAGAGCTTGATGAATCTTCATCCTTATGTTTTCTAAAGTCCCTATACATTTCTTCTACCATGGACTTTATGGCTGGGAAGCTATCTATGAATTGAGGGTCTAGCCCCATAGAACCTTCTTCTGACATTGTCTTCCGATGATAGACTCTCCCAATTTTAGAATTAGTTTCGACCAACTCTCCTTCTCCTAATTTGAGCTTTGATCTAATTAGATTTCAACAACTAAATCAACACAAGCTTGTCTAACCTTAACAGCCTAAAGCTCTGATACCACTTGATCTGAAAATCACTTGTGAGTGACCTCAATTAATTAATTAACGAATGAAGGTATTACGGACTCATGTGCTGGTGTGTGTCTATGTTATTTTAGGCAACAGATTAATAAGATTGCAAACTACACAGACACTAGAAGAATGGAAAACAGTAAGAGAAACAAAACAAGCAAATGTAAGAACACAAAATATTTGAAAAGGAGTTCACGCTATTCTCCAGTGCTACGTCTCCGGTCCAGATTTCAGTGGTGGCCTTCTTTTATTGTGTCTTTAAAGTAGATATTTACAATGAGGAGCTCAATCTGAGTCTCCTGAAATAGAGAATGCTTGGTAGGGTGGTTCTTGGATTCCCCAAGCCACTAGAGTGCACAAACTCTTTTCCTTTCCAAGTCTTGATCTCTCTGGTCTTTAATGGGATGAGTCCAATGGTGCTCAATTCCCAAGAGATATCCTCACCGGGATGGCTTGAACCTCTCAAGCCTAGTTCTGTCTACTCAAAGCTACCTTAGGTCAACTCGGCTCTCTGTTTTCTGCTTCTTGCTTCACTGTCTTTTCTTCGATCTCGCTTTCTCTGTCTTCGTCTCTTGCCTATTCTGTTCTCTGCCTATTCATTGCTTAAAGCCAATTTGTCCTTGACTGTTTGCTTCCTCTTCTACCCCTTTGGATTGCCTACTACTATTCATTTGGAGTTCCCTACCTCTGCGTCATCGCCAACATCTCATAGGGATGTGGCCACTTGTCCTCTCACGAACTGCGCCAACTCTTCCTCAACGGTTCGGTATTTCAGTTATACTGTGTAATGATTCATCTGCCAGCTCAGTGGTCAAATAGGACTTCATACTTTCATATGTTGCATCTTAATTCCCCTGTCAAATTCGGTTTCTCCATCAGGCGCAATCTTCGCCATCAGATCTAGAGCCCGTAGATCTTACGATGTTCACTCATTTCACGCAGTTGACTTGCTCGACCGTTAGCATGCAATAAGAGGTAGTTTTCTCTCTCATCCACTAGACACACATCGTGTGATGAATGGAATCACTTTTTTTCTACCAAATCCACTTACCGCCCCAATGTGCCTCTGATATACCGCTGGTTTTGGAGCACGGGACCCATCTTTTTCCTTAGCACTTTCCTTACAGTTTCCTGGCTTCCCATGTGACCGAGCACTCGGGGCTTTTCCTTTTCGAGGTGTTTTGGCTAGCAAAGTGCTAATCGCACATCAGAAATGGCCTCCATTTCTCGATCTGGGCTTCCAAACGGCTAGTTTTTCCTCCTATGCGATCTCCATGGGCCTCGGTTAGCGTGCTTTGACCCAGGTCCTCATTGTTCCTTGCTGGCTGCAAACTGCCACTGTCTAGAGGTCTTCCTAATCACTCTTTGTTCATGAATTTTGAAGTCTGTCATGATTTGATACAGTCATGGCACTTTGATAATTTTTCATGGATCCAATACAGAACATTGGCTTACTTATACAGGAAATACAGGGTGAAAATCAGATATTTCTGACATCCTATATTTCATATTTCTCTTTCTGTAATAAGTAGTGACATAAAGCTACATTCATTTGCAATACCTAATCTACGAATTCATTTCATTTCATTTCATATCACTTCACTTTCATTCCCTTTCACTATTTATTCCATTTTCCTTTCATTACACTCCATTTACATTTTATTTCACATCCATGTTCCATAGCCATATTTCATCTTTATCATGTTCTGCAGCTAACTCCATTATGCAACCAATTTGATAATGTAGCCATAACTCCATTTTGCAGCTATGTTCCAAATAAATGTTGATTGCAAGGAATTCAAGAATTTTTTTGAAGAATGATATGCTAAGAAGGGTATCTGTGGATCAACATCAAATAAAAAAACAACAAACAAGAAGGTTAACTTCCAAGAGGTAAAAGAGCAAAAAAATATTTTAATAGCAAGGTTAGAACATAGAATATGTATAATATGGGCATTCATATGCCTCCATGACAAATCATCATTTGATTTGATTCCTATCTCTATCATACTACATATTCGCCAGACCATCTATCCTCCATCACCTAATGGTCCATAATTAAACTCCCTCATTGTTTTTAATCGTCATGAACATGACGTGACATATTTGTCCATGTCTCTCCAAAACCCTCACCATCTATTTATTCCATGCAACGCCATATTTCTTTTCGTCATACTCGCAGTCAATCCATTTCATAAATTAGGATGATAATTTTGAAGGTTAAGAAATTTTGCGAAAGAGAAGACATGGAACTCATTGCCAGGTCAGAATTGGTAGGAGAAAAATATATGGAAGGATACCTACAACTCAAGGAAATACTGCAGAAGGCTCAATGGATCAACTTCATTAAAAAATTTGATGGTTTTCATAAAGAGATCACAAAATCTTTTGCTAGATATTTTGATGGTACAGAAGTAGAAATTGGAGATATTAAGTTTGTGGTAACAAAATCCTTCATAACAAAAGCCATAGAACTTCCCAGACATGGTGAAATATGGTTCAAAGACAAGGAAGTCCACAGTGAATCATGGAAAGTAATCCTCGGGAACCCAAGTATGGATATCTTTATTTTTACTAAAGGAATTCCCATTTCAGCTCTTAAAAGTAAATGGAAAAGCATGCTTTTGATATTACATAATTTATCACTTGTGAGGGGAGATTCAGGTGCATGTATGTCAATCATATACGTTTATTGATGAATTTCCTAGAAAATGGAGAAATCAATCTTCCTTTATTCCTACTAAATATTTTAAGAAGGATGGCCTCCAATGTGCAGAAGAAAATAGAATTCATAGACACAACCATGTACCATCATGGGTTGATAAAGATACTGTTTGAGTTTCATTTAAAAGGCATAGGAGATACCTTTGAGGAATTCCTCATTAGAAATCATTTTCAAGAAGCACCAGAGTCACCTAAAGAGGATAATGTTAGAAAAAACAGAAGAAAGAAGATTGGTATAGTCATTAAAGACAAACCTGAGTCTTCATCATATAAATATGATGAAAAATTAATATCTGAAGAACTGACAGAAATCAGGAAACAAATTAGAGCAAGAGGAAAGGAAATAAAAGAGAAAAATATCACAGAGAAAGAGAATGTAGGTCATCCACAACCTAGAAGAAACTCTAGACTCTGAGGGTTGGTAACCAAAACACCATCAAAAGGGAAAGAGTTCATAAAGTTAGAAGAGGAAACCCCATAAATTTATCCTGTTAACGTATCTTCTATACACAGTCCTCAAAACTCTCTTGACCGTAATTTTGAAGGTAGCCCAAGCAGAGAATCTCCAGGCACACACCCAGTTTAACAAAAAATATATGATTATATAGAATCAACGGAGAATAAAAGTGCCTCAATGAATCTAGAAACCTCTATCAATCTAGAATCCTCTGTCAATCCACAAGAACCTCTAATTGACTCTCTCAAACAGGAAATTTATGAATTAGAGATATTGAATAGACATATCAAGAAGGAGAATGAAACCTTGAGGGAACAAAAGAAATTAGACAAGGCTATTCATGATAATACCATTTTGCATATGGGACTATGGTATAGGAAAAATAGGAAGTTGAAAAGGAAGAATAGAAGTCTGAACAAAACAATCATCAACCTTAAATACAAGCTTCTTATGAGGAAACCCAGAATGGCAGTCACTTCAAAGAAGAGCAAAAGAATAAAATTGGATGTACGAGTAGAAGTGTCTCAGCAAATGCATTAGAGAAGGAGAATTCAAATTTTTGGAAAATTGCATGAGGACATGCAATGATTTTGTAGTGGGGGTATGTTGAACCTCAGAATTACCTTCCCCTTGACATTTTTTCTCACCCTTTTCTCTTGATTTCTCATAAGACTATAGATCCAATCAATGATAAATGCTAGATTTTGTCTTAGGAAAGCATTAAAATGATCACCATATTATATTTTCATGTTCTTGCTATTTTAATAGATTTTTTCAAATTAGTTATAAAACATAGCCTATTATGCAGCTAGATATGGTTTTCATAGCTACTCTCATGGTTTAGTAGGTTACAGGTGTCAAATGAAGAACTGGGCCACATGGGCATCCCCAGAATCATCTCTACATGGATTCTATCCTACTCACTCAATCCAGATCGAAAAAAAACCATGCCTAAAGTCTTGGTAAAAAATGGAGTAAAACATGTTATCTAGTTGAAGTAGGACTCTTGATATTTCGTAGTTGATCAAGAGTCTAACGATTCTATTGAATAGTTAATGTGAAGTAAGCCACTTGTAGTTGATAAGGAGTTGAGGAGTTAATGCATATCAAGCCAACTGTAGCTGTTCAAAAGTCTAACAGTCTCATTACAATTCAAACTAAGCCATTTGTAGCATGTATTTCTATAAATGGTCATGAGAGATTTAGATTAAGCCACCTGTAACAACATTTTCTCTTAAACAGTTATGTTGTTTTTCTATAAATATCAGTTAAATGAGACCGAGAAGTAGTTAGAAGCTAAGGAAGGATTACAAGATTTTTGTTACGAAACTCTGTTCAGAATTTGTTTTGTTGATAATAAAAAAATTGTTTTGTTAATGGTGGTTTAAAAGTGCATCTTTAATTAGCTATTATCCATCCACATTAGTTGCAGAGGCCCCCTACACTGAAGCAAGTTTTTATTTGTTTTCATTTTAATTTCTACTACTCTGTTTTCTGCAAGTCCATTTCTCTAGTTTTGTTTCATTTAAGTTTTGTAACCAATAGTGTAAGGGTAAAAATCACAACTGTGCAAGTCTTATTCTTCTGAGATATTACATGAGAAATGATTGAATGAAAAATTGAGAAACGAGAATACACAGTTGCTTAGCTTCTTCTTGTTTTTGATTACTCATTTTCTTAGCATAGAACTATTAATTACTCGTATTAATAGATGTTCTTAGAACCATTTAGAAACGATGACAATTCTAACTTAATTAGTTGAATATCTAGTCCATGCAGTGATTGAACTTACTTAGCACATTGTTAGTTTTACAAATTGTCATTTTTTATCTTCTGTTTCTAGGTCATTACTTAGTTTCATCACTTGACATTCCAAAATATTCATTCGAGGTTGATTTTATCATGTTCCAAAATTGAATGGTTGAATGGCTAAAGAATACAATTATTGAATTACCTTCTCCATCTGTATTACTTTTGGTTTTAATAATTAGATCCATGGGTTAGGACTAATTGGTAGACAAGATAGATGCCCTGTTTTTCTGATTAGGTCTTAACTAGTCAAAATTGATTCTTGGTCCATTTTTAGGAGTTTAGACTAACTTAGGAACCTATCCTTTCTTTGAGAACTCATTAGATCCTCGTAAACATCTCATAGACTATATATTCCTAGACATTAAATAACAAAGAAAACCCCCCAAAACAAACATAAAATACAAAACAATGAAGTAAGAGAAAAGTTAACTAAGCACATATAGTGCATCACACTTCATCAGTCTACAAACCTTGGCCGATAATTCATGCAAGCGATTTAGAACACTAAATTGACTAAACAACAAGGAATCCTATAGAAAGCACATAACCCTTGCAACCTACGGTAAATGAATGGAAAAATGGAGGGAATGATTGAATGATGAAGGATAATGAATAAAGAAATAAAAACATGAGTTGGATAGGTACCTTTTCATTCTCTTTTGTTGCTCTGGTCATCCTCTTGCTGACCTGAAACCAATATTTTCATACTTTTTCCTTTTCTCCTTTTATTTATTTATTTATTATTGAAAGCAACTAGTTTTCCTCCAAGAGGTTTTAATCCTAGCTACTTGCCCTGGGCACCTCAAGAGAGGTTTTCACCCAGAGATATTTTTATTTCTCTCTCTTTTTTTTTTACACCATTGGGTTGCCTCAAGAGGTTTTCAACCTAATAGTGGGACTTAAGTGCCTCATGAGATTTTCACTTGAGACTCCTTATTTTTCTCTTATATTTTTCGTATTTTTTTCTTTTTTCTTATTTTCTTTTTTCCTCAGTGACTTTATGAGGTAGGAGCTAAGACTTGCTCCACCACCATCACTATTTTGCTAATACCATCAATGAACTCTTTCTTTGACAATGGCCTCCTGTAATCCTTCAATCTGTGCCCATTAAAAAGTAAATTAATGGCCTATGCATCTATGGTTCTAATCTACACTGAACCATTTTCATGACATTTCTCTATGACATAAGGCCTTAACCCTCTAGTCCTTAACTTTCCCTTGAAGTATTTATATCTAGAATCATATAACAAAGCCCAATCATCTTCTTGAAATTTCTTGTCCTTTATGTTCTTCTCATGCCAGATATTCCTCTGAATTTGAGTCACCTCTATGTGTAGGAGGGCATGCATTCTGAACTCATCTAACCTAGTCAATTAGATAAATCTCTCTTTTTGTGCACTCTAAGGTCTAGATTTAGTTGGGCTACCATTCTAAATTTATGGTACTCAAATTCAATGGACACCAGGGCCTTCCTCCCATAGACCAACTCATAGGGTGTGAATCTAGTAGTGGTCTTCCAGGTGGTGTTGTAGGCCCAAGTGGATGATGAGCCTCAGTATTGCAATAAAAATGTTGCAACTCCCAAGGCTACTAACTTTAATTATCAACCTGGGGTTTGTACAAACTTAAGAAGTGTCGGCACTATGTGTGCAGCATACAATGTGTCCTTCCTTTGCTATAATGGTGTAATGGAGTGAATGTATTGAAGTCAAATCCTAAACTAGTTGTAGAAAATGAAATGTTTGAAATGGAACCTTAACCTATTGCAAGAAATAAAGTACAAGGAAAGAGACAAAAATTTAATGCTAAATCACACCATTTCCTAATTAACTGCAAAAAAATATGTTTTGAAATAATGCTAAATTATCATGAACCAAATGCTACTATCTAAGCATGGAAGGAGGAAGCATCAAACATCACTAATATGCAAGTAAAGGGATTGAAATAAATATGTTTTTGTCTTTTTGTCTTTTCATGCAAAATCAAGTACGCAAACTAATTTCTTTTGGTGATGTGGCAAGTGAATTAAGGATGTTGGAGGATGGTTGGAAGGGTTAGGAGATTTTTTTATGGTGTGGGAGACCCTTGGGATGATTTTGGTGACTTACTAGAGGTTTTCTCTCAATTCGGCCTCAAAACAAGCCATTTCAGGAAAACCTACAAGATGTACTTAAAACCTACAGGATGATCTTGTAGGAATTATAGTGAACCTACATGATACATCAGAGAGAAAAATGTGAGGCATTGGAGGTGATGTAAGGCTTAGGGAATGTGGTATATGGGTGGAATGGAGTGAGAAAATGCGTACGATCACTCAAGTCTCAAAACCAAAGTTGGGAGATGGATGGATTTGCTCAAAAAGCTTGGAGAAGTTTCCTTGCGAAATGATGAAATTGGTGAGGGTTTAATGACCAAGCAAATAAAATCCAAATTGGATGGGACAAATTTTTTTATTAACTAGGATTTCTTAGGTCCCTATTTCAATTAGAATCACTCAAAAATACCTATGTTAACCCATGCAAAAAAAAATAAAAAACTTTACTAGTCGAAAATCTAGAATTTTGAGAAATAGTGAGCTAGGAAATCTAAAAAATGCCTAACCAGATAAAGTGAAAATGCAATGGGGTAGTTTTTTTTATGAACTATAATGTTTTTTTGGTCTAATTCAAGTGGAACCAAGTCAATTGAAGCTCGTTCGCGTGCTCCAAAAAATATAAAAAATATACGGTTCTTTGCTAAAATGGAGATCCAAAAATCTAGATTTGGGAATAAGAAGACTAATCCAAGAAACTCAATGATTACCATGAACTTAAAAATATTTTCCAAGGATGAAATAATGTTTGTGATCCTGCAAAAGAACTTAGATCAACCATTTAACTCAATCCTACAACAAGAAATCATTAATACTAAATTCAGAAATATGAAGAAATAAAAACTAGAGATGCATGTGAATAAGCAATGAAAAGAAGGAAAGAAAATGATACAAAAGGGCTCTGAGGTTCCTGAGATGACCAAGACCAAGGAAATGTAGAGACCTATGGAGGAAAACAAGATTTAGAAGCTGAACATGAAACTAATCTTCATTATTTTTATCAATAGAATTACATCCCTGCAAGAAAATACACTGGAGTTGCAAAAATACAATCTCTCTCCATAATAACACTAATGAAAATCTCCCCCCTGAGGAAAATTCGACTTGGTACTTATGAAAAATGATTAGGAATCATTCCCCACCAAAATCCCTTGATTAGTGGATCTAGTCCTAATACCAGGGATTTGCATTAAAGGGTAGGGAACACATTCCTAGATTTTCTCAATCATTTGACATGGTACTTATAAAAATTATTAAGAATCATTACCCATGGATGGAGGAAGCTTTCCCCACTAAGATCAATTTATTAGTGGATCTTCTCCCTTGATTGGTGGATCTGCACTCTTGATTAGTGGAACACATTCCTAGATTTTCTCAATTATTGGAGTTCTACAATTTGTGCCATAATTCCATAATATCTTGTTGACTTATTTATTTATTATGGATCCTCTAGTAGAAGGGAACAAGTCCCTAAATTATCTCCTCCTCCAACTCATCATAATCTTCCCAATATTCTCATAATATTCCACAAAAAATAAATAATATTAGGCACAAATATTCAATTATTCATAAACCTTCCTAATGAATATATTAAAGTCAAAAATAAATTATCTAATGCAAAAAGAGAGTTTTAATGTGCTAAAGGATGGTCATAGGCCTTAATTTATGTCTAATTTAGAGGCCCATCATACCCCCTACTGAAAGCATTGCTCATCCTCTAAGCAACTTAGTGACCTCATTGTGCCTCATCCATGGCCCTAGTGACCTCTCTGTTGTGCATTAAGAATGTTGGCTATAAGCACTGCAAGGACAAGCCCAAAAACATATTTGTTCAAAGAAAAATCATTGTTTCTTAAGATCATTAGCTTGCTTTATTGCCCTTATTCAAGATGAGTTCTTGAATATATTTTTAGTTTAGCAAGGTATTCCATATCCTTATCAACCTTTTGCTACCTTGTTCTGCCATTTGGACAAGTCATTTATTTGGCTTAGGACTACCTCCTGTAGGATTTCTGGGTCACTGTAATTCCTATAGGATCATCCTGTAGAAAACATAGTCCCTTTGTAAACTGAAGTAAAGGAGTGGAAAGAATTATAGAAATGGTGGAGGAATTAATGGTAATGAGTGGTAAAATAAAAATGTGAGTGGAAAGGATCTCTTTGTGATCCTCCTTTGCTCTTTGACCATCCTTCTTGCTGACTTGTAAATGGAAATTTCATGAAAATGCAAAGGATGCTCTCTTTGTTTTTCTCAATAATGAAATGGGATGGATGAATGATGAATATATAGTGAATATGAAGTGGATGGAGGGCTTGGAGTATTGTGGTGACCTTGGCCTTTGCAAAAATTTGTTCTTTTAACTATCATCCTTATTCCTTGAAATCGTCACCCTTCATAATTTGACTTTTCAACATTGCATGAGTGAAGGAGTGAGTTGCAATTAACTAGCTGAAGGTGGCTGAGACTACTGACCAATCCTTAGCTTATAAAAGCTCATATGTCATGCATTTATAACAAATTTCTAACTATAATATGCTCAAGAGAAGAGGTCAATAATATTGCATACCTATACATACCTGATGGTTATTGGAGAGACATGCATGCTGCTGTAGAGTTGATGTTGATGTGCAAGTGTTGGATGGTGATGCTGATGATCCTAACGCTGCTACTAAGCTTTGGAGGAGCTTCTTTGACCTTTGGATTTCCTTTAAAACTGCTCACTGCCAATCATGTAGGTGTTGTTATGTCTCTTGTAGGTTTACATGACAACAACTTTATTTGTCCATATCTCCCAAATGGTAGACTGGATTGAACTAAAAAATTTTGAGCATGTTTCCATCATCATTATGCACCTCCCCATAGAAACATTTTGGTCAATGGATGCACAGATCTCGAGAAAAACTAAAAATGGTTGAAGGTGGTGGAGGCTAATTTCTTAAAAACCGTGCACTGGAATTTGCTAAAATTGCTTGGGCATGTTACCATCATCCATATGCATCTCCCCATGAGACAACTTTTTAAATGGATGCATGAATATTACAAAAATACAAAAATAGCTTAATGTGATGGAGGTTGATTTTTTGGAAATTGTACACTAGAACTTGCCAAAATTGCTTGAGCATGTTACCATCATCCATATGCATCTACCCTTGCAATATCTTGGCAAATGGATACATGGTTTTCAAGTTATGGAAAAAACAAATTTCTTCTCTATGTATTTTTGTATTGTGTAGTAAAACAGAGCATCCTGTAGTTTTTTAAGACAAGCAAGGAAAATGAGTGGTAGAATATTGAAAATGATGGGTGGATGGTGAAAATAGATGAGGGTGATGGATTGGCATGGCCTTGTCCTTGTTGGAATGTCTGAGCGAAGTAGGAGAAAGTCAAAATTTGACTTCTTTTGACTAGGCTTGACCAATTTTCCTTTTGCTACCAACTTTGTTCATGTTGCTTGTAGATGTTGGAGAGTACATGCATGCATGGAGAAAGGATTCTTTTATTTTTTCTCTCTTTTTTTTTTCTTCTAGGCCTACTAGCTGCCTCAATGAGGTTTTCAACTAGTAGGTTTGCCTAGGTACCTGAAAGGAGGTTTTCACCTAGGCTCTTCCCTTTTTTCTCTTTTTTCCTTTTTTCCCAACCCATTGACCACCTCATGGAGTTTTTCAATCAATGAGCCAATCTGAGGTGCCTCCAAGGAGGTTTTCACCTTAGAAATTTAGTTTTTTTTCCTCTTTGTTTTCTACCCTACCCTACTTGAAAAACAAACTCGCTTTCAAGTATAACAATACTTCCAATGGAGCCATGTTCACATCAATATGACAAAAAAATTGATGTGTGGGCTTGATATGTATTATTTGACATTTACCTGAATTTGAGAAATCAAATGATTTGACTTTGATGATATCAAGAACGATTGAAGAAGAGGGTATTGTTGTAACTTAATGACCATATGGAACCATATTTCAATATAGTTGTGATGCCCTTGGTCTACTTACTGATTTGGATCATTCTTCATGTCCTCTTCTACCATGGCCTTCAAATATTCCTCTTTTTGCTGATTGTTCTCTTGAATACATGGAGGATTTCATGGTAGCCATAAGGGAGTTCTCTCGATCTCTAATATTGATGTCTGCTCTTCATCAATCACAACCCATGGTTCTATGGTTTTGTTATTTGAAGCTTCTTCTTTTGGATGTGGTCCTTCAATGATATCAAGATGATCTCTTTTTTGCAATACTCTTCTTGAGCTATGGTGAATACCATTGATCTCAAGAGGAGATGTTTGGAAGTGTTGTACCGTAGAATTGTAAGTGGGTTGAGCTACTTCAATGAGTCGGTTTGGGAATGATGGTATAGGTAGTTGAATGGGAGCATATATTTGATATGGATGTGGATGGGGTTGTGGTTGTGGTGGAGGTGAATGGTAAGGATAACATGGAGTTTGGTATGGAGGATATTGAGGAATATATTGAGGATATTCTGGATGGCTCCCATAAATTCCTTGCCAACCTTGTTGCCAAGATTGGTTTTGGGGTTCAGATGACCAATGTTGCTAGGGAAAAGGTGTGTTCCTATTACTTTGAGGTGGATATGCATAAGCTTAAAATTGTGAATTAGGCTCTTGCATCATATCAGGCTGAATAGGCTACCATGGTCCTCTTTGAGCTACATAACATTGTTGCATTAGCAATTGACTTGCTCCATTGTCCTCCTAGTGAACTTCCTTCAACTTTGGTAATGAGGAGCAACATTTAACATCATGTGATTCTCCATGGACAACACAATCATCTTCTTTTTTCTCATTTTGTATTCTTAACATTTCTACTTGTTTGGTTAGATTGCTACAAATTTCTATTTTAATGTCATCAAACAAATTTCCAAGTTTAGCTTGACTTACCGATATTGATGTTGATTTACCTACTCTTGCTTTTCCTCTTGATATGTCTTTGCATGTTTCACAAATTTCCTCAAATGATAATTGATATACATCACCTCTACTCATGAGATTAAGGAGATCAATCCACTCATCCCTAATTGTTCTAAGATGGTTTTTAGTGTGTCAGATCCTAAATGATGTAGTTTTTCCCTCTTAACAATATACATGAACCTCTCTATTAGATCATCTAGACTCTCATATTCTCTTTGATTCATTCTGAATGTTTCTTCTTTAAGATCATGATCTTTATATTTTTCTATAAATGTCTTTTGCATTTCATTCCATGATCTTATTGAATTAGTCCCTAAGATCATGAACCATTTAAGAGCTCTATCCTTCAAAGTTGGCAGAAACAATCTTAGTTTTTGAGTTTTTAATAAGTAACCATAAGATCTACAAAAAATTTCAAATTCAAAGAGAAAGGTTTCTGGATCCTCTGACCTTAGACCATGAAATTTTGGAAGAAAAGATGGAGGGATGTTCTTCATGTGCACACTACCATCAATATCTTGAATGGGAAATCCGAGAGGATCTTTCTCATTGTCATCATCTCCATCCATTTCTTCTACATTCTTTGTCATGTTCTTCTTCTACCTGTAAAAGTGAATGGTGATATGGCTCTTATTGCACCATGTGATCAAATGGGGGGCTAGGTTGGTGTTGGAGAATTTTGTTTTGTTTTTATGATTGAATGAAAACTATAACGCAATGTAATTTTCTACTTTTGAATTTAAATATGCCTAATGATTTTTTTTTTGTTTTTGCAAAAATTAAAAAGAAATGAATTAACTAGGGAAGAAAACAATGCATACTTTGACACCTCCTCAGCAATGGCACCAAAAAGTGATGAGCCTTGGTAGTGCAACAAGAATATTGCAACTTCCAAGACTACCAACTTTAATTATGAACCTAGGGTTCGTAAAAACTTAAGAGGTGTCGGCATTATCTGTGCGCCATACAATGTGTCCTTCCTTTGTTGTCATGATGTAATGGAGTGCATGTACTGAACTCAAATCCTAAGCTAATTGTGGAAAATGAAATGTTTGAAATAGAACCTTAACCTATTGCAAGAAAGAATGTACAAGGAAAGAGTGAAAATTTAATGCTAAATCACACCATTTCCTAATTAACTGCAAGAAACTATGCTTTGAAATAATGCTAAATTATCATGAACAAAATGCTACTATCTAAGCATGGAAGTAGGAACCATAAAACATCACTAATGTGCAAGTAAAAGGATTGAAATAAATATGTTTTAGTCTTTTTTCCTTTTCATGCAAAATCAAGTAGGCAAACTAATTTCTTTTCGTAATGTGGTAGGTGAATTAAGGATGTTGGAGGATGGATGGAAGGGTTAGGAGATGGTTGGATCATGTGAGAGACCTTTCGGAGGATTTTGATGACTTCCTAGAGGTTTTGTCTCAATTTGGCCTCAAAACATGCCATTTCAGGAAAACCTATAGGTTGTACTAAAAACCTATAGGATGATCCTATAGGAATTACAGTGAACCTACAAGATACAACTGAGAGAAAAACGTGAGGTGTGGGAGGTGATGGAAGTCTTAGGAATGTGGTAGATGGGTGGAATGGTGTGAGGAAATCCCTAGGATCACTCAAAACGCAAAACCAAAGTTGGGAGATGGATGGATTTGCTCAAAACGTTTGCAGAAGTTTCCTTGTGAAATGATGAAAATGGTGAGGGTTTAATGGCCAAGAAAATCAAATCCGAATTGGATGGGAATTTTTTTCTTATTAGCTAGGATTTCTTAGGTACCTATTCCAATTGGAATCACTAAAAGAGACCTATGTTAACCCATGCAAAAAAAATAAAAAAACATTACTGGTCGAAAATCTAGAAATTTGAGAACTATTGAGCTAGTAAATCTAAAAAATGCCTAATGAAATCAACTGAAAATGCAATGGGGCGATTTTTGTTATGAACTAAAATGCTTTTGTGATCTAATGCAAGTGGAATCAGGTCGATTGAATCTCATTAGCGTGCTATAAAAAATAGCAGAAAGCTATTGTTCTTTGCTAAAAAGGAGGTCCAACAATCTAGATTTGGGAATAAGAAGACTAATCGAAGAAGCTCAATGATTACTATGAACTTCCCAATATTTTCCAATGATTTCATAATGCTTGTGATCCTGTAAAATAACTTACTTAAACCATTTCAGTCAATCCTAAAACAAAAATCATTAATACTAAATGCAGAAATAGAAAGAAATAAAAACTAGAGATGCATGTGAATAGGCAATGAAAAGAAGGAAAGAAAATGACACTAAAGGGCTTTAAGGTTCCTAATGTTATCACTCAAGAAGCGATTACCAAATTGTTCACATTTGTTTGTTTGTGAAGGTTAGGTGTTAGTCCAAGTTCAGTTTTTTCCATGTTCAATGTAGTGTCTAAGTCTTTAGAATCTTTGTAGTATGGTTGCATAAAGGTAAATAATTCGTTCTCATTCATCACTGGTCCCACAACCAACCTAAATTCCATGTATTAAGTTTGTTTTGAGGTTTTGATGTGTTATAAAGTAGCTTAGGTGTTTTCGTAGCGCAAAAACAAGTCTAGGATTTTTCGTAGCACAAAACCTAGATTTTACACTCGCTGCGCTACGAAATCGTAGATTCGTGCAATCCGTAGCATATCTTTCCTAGCTGTCATATCTGTCACATTTAGTTATGGTTGCATCATCCTCTATCATCTTATACACTTCGCCTATCATGTCTAACCGCTTATCTTCATCATTAAAGTCATTAGGTACCTTGGTACGCTCGAACTGCAAGTTTCAAGAAGAGCCAAGTATTCACAATCGTGATTATATTTATTGCATGAGGAATAATCAACAAATGTTAAATTTGAATTCCTCAAACTTCAAGAGAGGCAGTATTCAAGCAAGGCAGTAATCAAAAGTTGAGATAGTGCTAGTCTATCAAGTTTTCATTACACCGAAATCTCATGGAAGGACCTACAGAAAGGAAAGAGCACAGGTCACGTAGATGTTTGAGGAGTGAACCTGAAGGTCTCGACATTATATTGAAGAATAGAGAAGTGGAATGTGCATTCAAGTAGGTTGGATGTTGGAATTTTTGTGAAAAACTCTAGGTAGGTCATGCACAAATCACCAAAGAGTTTTCCTTGAACTTCACAGGACTAAATTCAAAAGTTGATGTGATTGAATTGAAAATTTCACTAGAGGAAATCTCCATAGCCACTAAGATCCCAAGAGGACAAGAAAAATGGTTTAAAATTTTTAAATTTGATATGACCCCCTGCAAAGAATTTTTGAAGTCGGAGTTCATTGAATCAGATTTAAACAAGTCTGTGCCTAGAAATTATGTCAAAGACTCATATGCCAATTTGCTTACCTGCATACAGAGGTACCTTACCTATGAAGGGAGATATAATAAGGTGTATTCATATCATTTCAAGCTTCTTCTACATTTCACAGGAGAGACATCTATTAATTTACCCTTCTATTTATTCCGTATCTTAAGCAAAATGTGTGACAAGGTGCAGTTAAGGAAAGAAGCTTGTGAGACCTCATTGTTTCACCACAGCTTAGTTAAGTTGATTGTTTTGCATGAACTCCAGAGAGTAGGTAGGGATTAGCCCACATTCATGTTTATGTCTGGATTTGAAAATGAAACTGGTCTTAGCCCCTAAGATGTGAAAGCTTCTCCACCAATAACTGAGAATCGTACAGAAACAAGATCCAAGAGATTCACAAAATTGAAAGCTAGGAAACAAGTAAGGGAGCTTGCCAAATCAATAGTTATCCAAGACACGCCCCAAAAATCCCTGAAAGATAGAACTCAGATCAAAGAAGGTAGAAGTGAATCATCTACAGGAGAAGTAGTTCAGAGAAGAATGATCGGGATTCAATTAGCTAAGGAAAAAGGCAAGAAGGTGGTTGTTCAAGAAAGCCCTGTTTCAAAGGGAAGCTTGAATGACTTACTGCAAGCCATTGACATTGAAGAGGCTCCCTTGGTTCAAGAAGATTTGATAGAATCAAGTAAAGCCAAGACTAAAAGAGTCAAAGCCTCAAAAAATCTCAAGTTTGATGATCAGGTTGCTCAATTTGTCTTTAAGCCAAGAAGACCCATGACAAGGAATTTCAAGAAAATGCAGGAGATGCTGCCAAAAGCAGGTGAAACAGAGGAAATCGTAAAAGTTCATGACAGACCCATGACTTCATTAGAAGCACCATCCTAGTTGCCTAGAGAAGATAAAGGAAAGGGAATCATACCGCCAAAGGAATATAGTGTTGAAGAATTGAAAAATAAATTGAGGTTAGCAAATCTTGAAATTGCTAGATTGAAGAAAGCCTCTAGGAAGCATGCAATCAAGGAGGCTCATTTTGAAAAAATGCAAGCTCTTTGGGAAGATAAAACATTTCAAATACCAGAGGTGGTTGACTGTAATACACAACATTATACCTGGACAGTCCGGACACTGAAGGAAGCGGCATTGATTAGAAGGGTTAACACAAAACTAAGAGATGGGATCATAGTTATGAAAAGGCAAATTGAAGATTTGAGGATCCAGCTAAGCCAGCGGGAAAGATCTCCTTAAGAAAACCACATAGCAAGTAAGGTTATATTCAAAATTTTGATGATTTACCTTGTTACAATTTCTTGAAGATGATACATCTCTACTCAGTTTTGATAGCTTCAGGTCAGTTGAAAGAGATATGTCAAGATAAAAGAGACTCAAGTCAGTCATATTTTCGTGTTAGACTGTGCTTTTTGATTACACAACAGTTTCGTTGCACGCTACAGAACTGTTGAAATAGACACATAATGCACAGCAGTTTCGTAGCGCGCTACGAAACTGCTGTAGCCACATAATTAAATTCAGTTGACAGATTTTGAGTAATCAAGGAGAAATTTTTGGAAAAGGGGAGTGTCAAAAAGGATCATTACAATGTGCAAGCAATAGGCAAAGGTAAAACAAGCGGAGGAAAAGAAATATAAACTATAAGTTTTGTCATAAAAATCACTGCTAGTTTTTTCCACCACATTTCAAATGGCTTTGAAGAAGTTTTGTCTTCATACGAATATATGGAAAGGGTCTACAACACATCAAGAACGTGGCACTACAATACACTCTTTTGCAATCAAATAAGACATCATGGTTAATTAGTCTCAAACATCCTTGAAGAAATCAAATGCAGGAAAACAAGGGTAGTTTCTTACTTTGCAGGAGCAATAAAAGAGATAAGATATTAAGAGCCAAAAAGGAACTTTAAACATCCATCAAATTTAAACTGAAGGGAACCACTTGTCAAAGAATGAATCCTTATTGTAATTAATGTTGTTATCAGCATAATGTGGAGTTAGACTCCTAATTGTCTTAGGTTCCTAAAATGTCTAGTTAGCAGTTTGTTGCATTTAATAATTAGTTGAAGTTTGAATAGGTGTCATAGCAAGCTGAATTCAAGTTCCCCTCATGCTAGAGGAGGAATCTCAGAGCTCCATATATAGAAGAAGAGCTGATGTATAAAGGGTTGGAAATTTATTGAAAAAGGGCTTTGATATTTGGCTTTATGTAAAAATTTTGTTTTAGTAATACAAGACTTGGCTTCACTTCTCAGGAATCAGAAGGAATTTACTATTTAGAATGTTGTGTATTATCAACTGTTCAGTGTTTGCAGTGGTATAGATGTGTGATTACTTAGAAATCACTGATTGTGCTCTAATTTCCTTCACATATTTATAAACTGTGTTGTCCCATATGTGTCTGGTGTGTTCTGAATGGTTGAATTCTTAGTCGTGACTTCTATGTAAGGTTGATTCATTGTTATGCTGAAACCGTTTTGACTCCATAAGCCCAATGGATGATCTCTAATTTTGTTTCGACCACTTACATATCTGCAATTGTTTCACAAGAGTTAGCCATATTGATCATAATCAAAATCATTAGTCCATTGAGAGAGTCCTCTCAGGTTGGGGAGGCTAAGCCTCAGCGTAAAGTAGGTTTGAAATAGTTACTTGAAGTCTACATGATCAGTAGCCTAATCTATTTGCCCAATCATTTCTGCTGCTGCTAACCACTTTGGTCAGAATGCCCTCTAGCATTCTGTTGGTCACCTCCACTTTCCCATTAGCTTGTGGGTGATAGGTAGTGGAGTTTCTATGCTAGATCTTGTTCTGGCTTAACAAGTCTTCAATCATGTTGGATGTAAATTGGCTGCCTTGATCAGTGACCAATTCTCTAGGGTACCCAAACTTGTAAAATACATTTTCCCTTAAGAACTCAGCCAACTTCTCCTTCATTGCTACCTTGATTGCCTTGGTTTCAGCCCACTTACTCAAATATTCAGTGCACACGTTGATGTACTGCTTTTGCTTAGAAGGAGGGTCAATGGGTCCTATGAAATCCATTCCCCACTTGTCAGTTGACTCGAAAGTCACTTGAGTTTGCAGAGGCATTTCATCCTTTGGATTAGGCTTTCCCATCCATTGGCACTGAGCACACTAGCTAGTATATCTTCTCACACATTGATGAAGAGTGGGCCAATAATAACTAGCTTATAACACCTTGAATGTTGTCCTCTTCGCTACAAAGTGATCTCCACAAGGCCCATCATGGTAGGTTAGAAGGACGTCAAAGACTTCCTCCTCCCTAAAACATCTTCTTAGAATTTGATCCGGGCCTAGTTTGAAGAGGTTTCCCCCAATCCAAGTGAATAGGGCACTCTTCCTCACAATCTTGCTTTTCTCTTTGGAGGACAAACTTGGTGGGAACTGTGTGGACACTAAATAGTTTTCTGTGTCAAGAAACCATGGAGAGAGAACTGAAATGACGAGTAATTGTTCATCCAGTAATTGATCATCAATGATTCCTTCCTCCTGTGCAGGGAAATTTAATCTGAACAAAAAATCTACAACAACATTTTCCTTGCTAGGCTTATCAACAATAATTAGATCAAACTGTTGTAATAAAATTAACCATCTAATAATCTGCGCATTCACATTAGGTTTATTCATCAAATATTTAATTGCAGCATGGTGAGTATGTACAAATGTTTTGGAACCTATAATGTAATGCCTAAATTTGTTCAATGAATGCACAATAGCCAAGAGCTCCTTTTCGATCATTGTGTAGTTCAATTTGGCCTTTGACAGATTCTTACTGATAAAGTAGATGGCACAAGGCAAATTTTCATCTATCTAGCCTAGAGCTACTCCTATGATTTTGTGTGAGGCATCAACATGTATATGAAAAGGGCAGGCCAAATTTGGGCCTCAGAGAATAGGTGTAGTGGTCAACTTGTCCTTTAAGTTGTCCAGGGCCTCTTGACATCTTTTTGGCATAGAAACTCAGAGTCTTTGGCCAACAACCCAAACAAAGGAGAAGCTAACTTGCTAAAGTATTTTATAAACTTCCAATAGCATCCAGCTAAACCTAGAAAACTTTTGACATCTCTCTACTTTTGCAGAGGTGGGACCCTTTGGCTGATGGTTATTTTGTTTATGTCCACCTATAGTTCTTTCTGGGATATTGAGTGACCTAGCATAGTCCCTTCAGTCATTAAGAAATCACATTTTTTGGGACTAAGGGACAGGTTCATTTCATTGCATTTGTTCAACAACTTACCTAAGTTGGACAGAGGCTCTTGAAAATCACACCCATAGGGTGTAAAATCATCCATATAAATCTCTACTGCATCATGGACTAGCTCAACAAAGATACTCAGGACTGCTCTCTGGAAAGTGGCATGGGCACTGAATAGGCCAAAAGGAAGGACCCTATAGGAAAAAGTACACCAAGGACAAGTGAAGGTGGTTTCATCCTAGTCTTCCGGGCTGATCTGGATTTGATTGTACCGACTAAACCCATCTAGGAAAGTGAAATTTTTTTTCCCTGCCAAACCATCTAGCACTTGGTCAATGAAAGGTAGAGGGAAATGGTCCTTCTTTGTGGCTTTTTTTAAGTCTATTTAATCGACAAAAATCCTCCACTTCCATTTTTCTTTGGAACTAGCACAAAAGGAGAGACGCACTGACTGTCTGAGATAGGGTAAATGAACCCTTCATCTAGCATCTTTTGCAGTTCTTCTTTAAATATGTCCTTGATATTTGGATTCATTCTCCTTTGGGGTTGTCAGACTAGTTCTCAAACTTGTTTGATATAAATGTGGTGATTACACACTGATAGGTTCACTCCCTTGATTTCTTTGTAACTCCAAGCAAAGGCATCTAGATATTCCTTTAGCATGTTGCACAAATTTTCTTCTTGGTGTATAGAAAGAGATGGGTTGATTCTCAAATTTCTATCATGGTTGAATTCTATGGTTTTGGCATGGGTAGGGTTTGAATAAGCTAATCATAGATCAATCTGATCGTTGTTCTAGGTTTCCTTTACTACTTCCTCTAAGGACAATGTGTTCTGGGAGTTGGACTTTGGAGTATATGTTCAATCAAAACATCTTCATCTAGTTGTCCTCCTCCCATGGTTGTTTTTAAGGTATAGAGTTGGGCTGAACAAACTTCATCTTCTTCCTCCTCCTCTAGCCATAAAGGTAAGTCATGTTCTAGAGATTGTTGGGTAGGAGGGTACAAGACCAACTTCTTGGACATATGCCCATTTTTTATAGTCACATTTCCAGCCTTGTAGCTAATGTAGGCATTGGTAGTGGCTAACTAGGGCCTCCCAAGGATGAGAGGGTAACCAATAGGCTTAGCCTTAGGCTGGAGAACAAGGAAATATATAGGGTACTCCCAAGATTCAATGGAGACCATCACATCTTCCACAATCCCCTCAGGGATCACTGTGGAATGGTCTGCAAGTTGCAAGACTGTTGTGGTCTTTCTCAATGAACCCTGGAGGTTGAGCTTGAGCATGGAATCCTTGGTCATCACATTAATGGAAGCACCAAGATCAATCAAGGTGTGTGGTACAATAGTTCCATTGATGTACACATCTACTACAGGGCTTCCAGGGTCCAAATACTTTGGAAAAATTACCTGCCCCAACATTAAGTTGGATAACTGTCCAATGATATTAATGGTATGGGCATATTTTTTTCAGCTCCATGGATGTTTGAAGCACTTCTCCTTAATCAACTTGTTGTAAATAGGTACATATTTTATAGCTTTAAGAAGTGGAATTTTGAAGCAAAGATTTTCTAATTCTCCCTGAAGTTCAGTCTCTTCTAGGGTAGGCTAGATTGTTTGAGTTAATCTCTGAGGAAAGGGTGGTGGATTTTCTTTAGGCATGATTTCCTCTCTTTCTTCCTCACTCCCTGGGTGGAGGTAGATTTTGGTTGTCGGGGAGTACTCTCCTAGATCTTAGGATGATTTCCTAAATCTCCACAACATAAGCAGGATAAGATGTCTCTCCATTGTATACTTGTTGTGCCTATCTATTGTTCATGTTTGGATTTTGCTAGGTAGGAATTTGATGTTGTTTAGGTGGAGAAGGGTGTAGAAGCTATGTTTGATGATCCAAGTGGCTCTAAGCACATACAGAACTCTAAGAGGACTCAGGAAGGGTCAAAAATCAAAGTGTTTGGATTGTACTCGAACCAAGTTCATGTTGAATATCTCATCATCATGATCATGGTGGTGTGAACGGTTTGTCAAACGGAGCCTGTATGTGAAAGTTAGGAGCAGTCAAAGTTCATGGTTGACTTGGGTGACTGTGTGGGCTTAAGGAGGCAGCAATTTGGAAAAAATCCGGCCACTAGATTCCAACTGACCTAGGCCAGATTTTGGGTGAATTTGTGTCCTACTTAAATTGACTCCTTCGCTCAATTTTTGGAATGTTGAAAAAAAGCTAATTGTTTTTATACAAAAATAAAAATAAAAAAATTTAGGTGGCAGGTCACCAACCCTGCCACCCCTAATGGCCATCACATCTACATAACAAAAAAAATTGAATTAAAATTCTAATGGGCCATGAACCCCTCCGACCTAACCATACCATAAAACAATGTAAAGTTGGGGTGGGGAAGCCACCTCTGGTGGACCCGGCCCAAACCCCTACCCAACCATACCATATATGCATAACAGTTACAGCAGGGCTAGCGGGGATTGAACCTATCCAGCTCACATGGGCTATCCCCCACTAGGTGACCCCATGAGTCAACGAAACAAATGCCCCCTTGTACCATACTTGATGGCCCCTACACATGTGATCGACGGAGGTTAAGGGGCGGGCCACCCAAGGAAGACCCACCATCATCAACAATTAAATGCGGTTATCTAAAATTTTAAATAAGGGTATATTAAACCATTTTGTGTTTAAAAAAAGGGGAGGATTTGGGGTTTGACCACCCAATTCAGGATTCCAAGCCAACTCATCTACAACCACTTTATTGAATAATCCACCTTATACATTTTATTTAAACCTTCACTCATTTGAGCACAACGGGAGAGGAGGAGTGGCACACATTTCTATGTAGGTGGAACCATGAGCAGTGTAAAGAGGGAGTGAGAACCATGATCTGAGCAATTTATCCAGGCGCCTAGATTTTTACTTTGTAAGTTTTTGAAAAATTTTATATGGTTTTAGCATTTCTCGACGCCACAAACTCAATGGTGTTATCCATTCCTGGATTAGAGATTAATCGAGATCTACAATTTTAGAGATTATTCAACTGTGGAGGTATAATGTCATCATTTGACTTTTGATGTACTTTCATTATCTTTCCATCTAATGAAAACAGGGCCTCCCCACTAATTCGAGTAGGGCCCCAAGACATAGTCCCTCCTGGACAAACTCCCATATCAATGCTGTGTCTTCTATGCATGACTTGCTATCCTTCTCTTCCTCTTTTTTTATGCACTTGTAATTTATGGTTAAATGCAAGATTAATATGTAATTCTTTAATGAATCACAAGGAAAATATTTGTTGGGATG
Source organism: Pinus taeda (assembly GCA_000404065.3). Classification (NCBI taxonomy): domain Eukaryota; kingdom Viridiplantae; phylum Streptophyta; class Pinopsida; order Pinales; family Pinaceae; genus Pinus; species Pinus taeda. Next base: position 148,526 of record APFE030614559.1, read on the forward strand.
AATTAGTATCAGAGTAGGGCTTTGTGGATGCGAATTGCATGTTTGCATGCTAACTAGAAATAGGTTTCGATGAGGTGAAGGTGAATTAAAATATTTTGATCCTGAAGCAGGACGTGTGTGTCAAAGGAAAAACATGGGTGAGGAGAATGATGTTCTATATGAAGAGGAGGTAAAATTCCATAAGACTTTCTACATGATGGTAGATCGTGTTGAGAAGATGCTCTCAAGACTTGAAAAACTTAAGAGTGAAGGGGAAAAAGTTCCAGAAGAACAAGGTTCAGTGCACGAAGATGATGGAGGAGATCCACCTCCTTCTCCTTCCATGAGTGAAAGTTCTTCTTCCTCCCATCACCATCATCATATAAATTCAAGGGGTGCATCTAAGAAACCATTCTTTAAATTAGATGTCAAATTTGATCTTCCCATGTATAACAATGAAAGTAATGCCGAAAATCTTGATAACTAGATTAGGCAGATTGAGATCTACTGTAGGATTCAGCAAATCACAGAGGATGAAGCAAAGATTCAGTTGGTCTCTCTTCGGTTGAGTTGCACTGCTCTCACCTAGTGGGAGAGAAAATTGCGAAGTAGTCAGAGTGTGGGTAATATTCTTTCCTCATGGCCTAGTTTCATTTATGCATTAAAAGAAAAATTTAATCCCTTGCATTATAAACAAAAATCCTTAATGGATTGGAAATACTTAAGGCAAGGTGGAGTTTAGAATGTTCAAAGCTTTACCAAGGAGTTTAGAAAACAAGCACTTAACTTAGGCATTGCACTTGACTCACCTGAAGTAGTAACTAAGTATATTGGATCATTACATAGTTACATTAGACACTCATTATTATTGTTTGAACCTACTACCATTGACTCAGCCAGTGTAAAGGCCATTCATCTAGAAAACAGGGGAACACATGAATGAGATGACCACCAAAAGAGAACCACAGCGGCCAAGAGAAGGGGAGTAAAGCCCTCTTGCACACATTGTGAGAAAGAGGGGCATGACAAAGAAAATTGTTGGAAGTTGCACCCTGGCTGAGACCTGAAAGGAATGAAAAAAAAGGGAAGCAAAAGGTCGTCACCACTATGCAACAAAACCAAGATTTTGAGTCAGACGAAGATGAGAAGGTCACGGCTATGGGATTTGCACAAGGTAAGTACATTGACTTGGGTTCTGATTCCGATGATGAAATGATGTTTGTAGCCCTTGGGATCACAGAAGGAGGTCCCATAGATTTGGGGTTTGATTCCGGTAATGAATCAAGGATTTCAATAGACATAACGAAAAGGGCACTCCCTGAAGTAGGACTCCAAGAACTTGAGGAGATCAACCACCACATTCAAGTAGAGAATGTTGAGCTAAGGAAGCTTCTACAAGTTGAAAGGGAATAAAAACAAAGATTTACTATGCCAGTTACAAGCCAAGGATGAGGCCTTGGAAAAGCTACAACATAGTTATCTATAGGTAAAAAGAGATTCTCCAATTTCACGTGATTTTCATAATGATGAATTTTCTTCTTTTGAAAAGCATACTACAGGGATTGGATCCAAAATATTGAAGAAGATGGGGTATCAAGGAATAGGTCTTGTAATTAAAGGCCAAGGCATTGTAAATCCCATCGAGGTCGAGGAATTTCCGCATCATGCAGGACTCGGATATGGCAGAAAGGAAATGGAAGAAAGCTACAATACAACTAGTAACCAACCAACGATAGATGATGAAATTTCCTCCTCACAATCCAATGATAGTGAGAGCCCCATGAACACTTATCAAAGGAACACTAGGTGAAAGTGCCCCAAGGCAGCCTCGAAAGTTTGGAGAGAAAAAAATCGTTGTGGTCATTGCAACAAAGAGGGACACCAACAAACCACATGTTCGATGCTCCATGCTCTGGAAACATCACTAGAGGATCCGAAAGATGAACATGTTCAACAAATGAATCCACCCCATTCACGGTGGTCTACTTTATTAAGTTGGATTATTTTAAGGTAGTAGCTTGTTATGGCTACCATTGTAAATCATATGTTGCAAGTAAATGTAAAAGTGATGGTGTGTTTCCTATCACTTCAAAATGCAACGATGATATTTTGGCCTTTCTTTACTAGTAGTTTCAATATTAATTACTTTTTATGTAATCCTTGGCCAAGGAGTGTGTGCTATAAACTCTTGCCAAGGAAGGGTTGTTAAGTCATGTGTGGTGTGCATGATTGCAAAGAATGTACCAGTTTTGCATGTAGGTGATTGAAAGTGTGGATTGAAAAAGGACAAAGAGTGTGCTAAGTGTAAATGCTTTTGGGGTCCAAAAGCTCTGCAATGGGGAGGATTGATCCAGGTGGCTCCTGACAAATACAGAAGTCCAAGAGGACTCACGAAGGGTCAAACATCAAAGTGTTTGGATTGTACTCCAACCAATTTTATGTTGAAGATCTCATCATCTTGATCATGGTGGTGTGAATAGTTCATCAAACTGAGTCCGTATGCGAAAGTTAGGAGGAGTCAAAGTTCAGGGTTGACTTGGGTGACTGGGCAAGCTTAAGGAGGCAACAATTTGGACAAAATCCATCCACTAGATTTTGGCCAACTTGGGCTAGATTCTGGGAAAAATTTTGGTCTACTTAAATTGACTCCTTCGATCAATTTTCAAAATTTTCAAAAAGAGCTAATTGTTTTTGTATAACAAAAAAAGCATATTTTTGGGGTGGTGGGCCACCAACCCCACCACCCCCAATGACCATCATATCTACATAAAAAACAAATTTTGAATTAAAAGGCTGATGGGCCATGAACCCCGTTGGCCCAACCATTCCATAAAATAATGTAAAGTTTGGGTGGGCGGGCCACCTCCGGTGGACTTGGCCCACACCCTTATCCAACCATACCGTTTATCCATAACAGTTAGAGCGGGGCTGACAAGGATTGAACCCACCTAGCAAAAATGGGCTAGCCCCCACCGACAGCCCCATGATTCAACCAAACAAGCATCCCCTCATACCATACTTGATGGCTCCTACACATGTGACCGGCGGAGGTTAAGGGGCGAGCCGCCCAAGGCGGTCTCAACCCCATCAATAATTAAATGCGGCTATACATATTTAAATGCAGGTATATTAAACCATGTCATGTTTAAAAAAATGGGAGTTGGGGTTTGACCACCCAACCTCCTCCACCCAATTTGAGATTCCAAACCAGCTCATCTACAACCACTTTATTAAATAATTTGCCTAATACATTTTATTTAAACCTTCACTCATTTGAGCACAGGGGGGAGAGGAGGAGCAACACACATTTCTATGCAGGTGGAACCATGAGTAATGCATAGAGGGGGCTAGAACCATGATTTGAGAAATTTCTTCAGGGGCCCATTTTCGCTTTGTTAGTTTTCAACAAATTTTATATGGTTTCAGCATTTCTCAACGCCACAAACTCAACGATGCTGTCTGTTTCTCCATCAGAGATATGCAATTTTATGGATTCTTCAATTGTGGGGGTATAAGGTCATCATTTTGACTTTTGATGTACTTTCATTATCTTGCCATCTAATGAAAACAATGCCTCCCTACTAATTCGAGCAGGGCCAAGAGACATAGTCCCTCCTAGACAAACTCCAAAATCAATCTTGTGTCTTCTATGTGTGACTTGATTTTCTTCTCTTCCTCTTCTTTTATGCACTTGAAATTTCATGGTTAAATGCAAGCTTAATATGAAATTCTTTAATGCATCACAAGGAAAATATTTGTTGGGATCAGTTGAGTAGGTGGTGAAGGCAATAAAGCTAGAGCATTGTTGTATGGGGTCCTCCACCCCTAGGGTTGTGCATTCCACTGATGTTGTGGTAGAGCATATGGTTGAAATGACTGGTTGGTCAGCTAGGAATGATACTAAGGTGCAAAGGACCAAGGAGGAGGTGTAGACTAGGAAGGATGAGTAGGGGACCCCCAAGAGGGAATGGATGTGGTTGGGTTGGGGTTGTAATATGCATGGGATGACCCTTACATGCACAGCTCGTATGGCTGAGGCCCATGAGGTATCCTTTGATTTATGTAGCAGAGCTATTGATTCACCCCTTCAGCTCCCTGTTATAAAAATTTTAGTCTAGGTAGCAAAGGGAACTTTGCTGTGGAGTGGTTCTCTTCATAGACTGAGCATACTTCAATCAAGTTCAATGGACATTCATTCCTAGGATACCTCCTTGTGCATCTAGCATAAAAAATGGCTAAGGCTCTCTCTTCTTCCTCTTGTTTTCTCTTAGTGTGCATAGTGTGCATCTGTAGGGTAAGGGTTTCCAACATCTCACTCTTGAAATCTTCCAACATGTTTCCAATTTCACTCTTGATGGATGTATTGGAAAAGGACGGATTGACCATAGGTTGACTACCCCTACACTTTTTCCTAACTTCCCTAGAATGGTTTCTAAAGACAGTATTGGTGTTGGGGAGGTAAATCCCCTCTACGGATAGAGGCGATCCCTAATAGCCCAGAAGGGGTCTAGCAACAATCAATCAATGCTACTCTGCAAGTTCCTAATTGCAATTAACAAGTGGGTAATGAACACCTACTTGGATTCCAGCGCTGTTTGTTTGATGAAGAGATGTCGCTCTCACTCCTTCGCTCTGGTCGGTCACGATCCTCCACTATCCTCATGGATGGACACCTGCACATGCAAAGAGAGAACAAACACAAGTGTGAAATCTAGTAAAAGCAACTATACATCAGTCAGAAAGGATGTAATTCACATTAACCATTTATAAGACAAATGAGAATGGAACCATAACAGTAGTCATCTATCTTTTATTAATCAAAAACTGAGAAAGGTACAACCAATGTTCTGACGCTAAGTCCTTCTCAAGAGGGTCCAGCCAGCAAGTCTCATAAGCATTCACCCTTGGAGATAGATCTCCCAAGACAAACAATTCTCTCTCTCTCACACAAGGCAACAAACTTGATAACCTTCCTTAAGCTCTCTAGCAATCCACAATCAACACACCAAATGCCTATTAAGAGCAGCACTAAAGCACTATGAATTCCTCTATGTCAAAGTCTATATGTCAAAAACTAGCTGCTCATGGCAATGGTGGAGGCTTATATAGGGGAAGGAGTCTCCATGAATAGTGAAAGGATGAGCTTATCTCCAAGAAAGGTGGCTCATAAGGTGAACAGACATACCATAGAAGGGAGGGTGACCTTTACAAAGCCAACAACCAGGTCTGGAGTCATCTGGAAGGCTGGCTGTTAGAACAAACTTGCCCAAACAGGATCAGCGCGGGTGCATAACTGGCCTGGCGCGCTGGCATCGCATCCCAATAATAGAAGAAGTTTGGTCAGCGTGACTTAGTGTGAGCAGAGGGTGCGCTAGCTATGAAATTCGATCAGTGCAGGAAACCCGTGTGCTTCCGTGCTGGCAGCGCATTAGTTGCAATATCATCCGCCAGTCAGCACGGTTATTTCAATAACAATCGCGATGATCCAATAAACTTAGGCAAAGAGGGTTTTTGGCCATTTCAGAGAGCATGAGCATGATGGATTTGATTTTATGACACAGTAGGGAGACTGACAAGGAGACGATGACAATTTATTGTGTAACACTTGGTATCTTCAAAGGGTAGCTGGTAGATGTCTCATCCTGCTAATAGGTTTAGGGTATCCAGAAGATCTTCCCTTACCCCTCTAAGCAAGACTAGCTTTAGTGGCTTAGGGTCAAGTGTGCACCTAGCCCTTTTGTAGCTAAGCTGGAATATTTCTTCATAATCCTCTAGGGATTCATCATGCCCTAAGGTCATCCTAAAAATTTCCTCTTTAGTGTCTTTAGACCTGCAATAGTCTTGATACTTGTTGTTGAAGGCTTGTTGCATCTCAGCCTAAGCTGTAATTCTATCCCTAGGTAAACCCATGAACCACCACAAAGCTGCATCCTTGAGAGTGGATGGGAATAGTTTCAACTTCTGCTCCTCACTGGTGTAATCATAGGTTCTACATATGACAACAAACTCAAACAATAAAGTTTCTAGATCTTCTAAGGTCAGGCCATGGAAATGATGAAGGGTAGAGGGGCTTATATTCTTCATCTTAGTATCCCATTAGTTTCCTTGATGGGGAAGGCACCCTCAACTCTTTCTCTATTTCCATTGTCATTTATATTTTCAGCCATTGGGTCAGTTGGAATGGGTTCTTCATCTTCTTCTACTCCCCCTATAGGCTCTTCAAATATCTATGGTTGTTCACCTAAGGGTTCCTCCAATTCATAGCCATCGAAGAAGAGGGAAGGTTGGTTATTTTAATCAATGGGCGTATTCGGCAAAAATTTCCCTAAGTTATCCCTATTCCTACGAGTCATGAAAAAAATGTTTTTGTTTTTTTTTGTGTTTTTTCAAGCTTTGAAAATAATTGTAGAATGTCTCTATCTTCTTTCAAATTAGAAACTCCTTTTACAATGGTCTTGTACTGGTGCAGTCCTTTACCAATACACAGGCTGCAACCTGCAGAGAGCTACAACTCTCTCTCGTTTTCCAGTCTCTCCTGGAAGGGAGCTACAACCCCCTACTTCTTTTCTTTGAAGGACCACTTTTCATAAATTTTCAAATTGGATCCATAAATATGAAATGATCATCAAGTACCAGTAAGTCAACCAAATAACCAGATCCACAATAACAGAAAACTAAACCCAGAACACCTTCTGCGGTGTCTCCTGCGGCGCCTCCTGCGGCGTCTCCTGTGGCGCCTCCTGCGGCATCTCCTGTGGCACCTACTGCAGCGTCTCCTGCGGCGCCTCCTATGGTGTCTCCTGTGGCGCCTCCTGCGGCGCCTCCTACGGCGTCTCCTGCGGTGCCTCCACACTTCCGCAGCTGCAGCGCTCGAGAGATCACCCTTCACAGATTCGCTTTCCACTTCACTTTCATATAGATCAAGCTTTTGAAACAATAACCCATATTTCAGATCTTAAGATATTCAACCCAAAAGCATACACAAGCCAAATGATCTCCTTTGCTTTATATAGGCAAGCTCTTCCTCAAATCATGGACCAATACCACGGGCCAAAACCATAACAAACCAATACCATCAACTCAATACTAGCGATCAACACGTCTGTCGAGATGCCATGGTCCAAAAACCATAGGTTCAAATTCCAAGGACTAACTACCATGGACCAAAGGTAAGTTTTCCCACATGAAATAAACTTTCTCTGCATAAAATTTCGTGAACTTTTCTCCACATGAAATAAACTTTTATAAACTTTTCTCTGCATAAAATTCCGTGAACTTTTCTCCTGCGTACTTCTTAAT
>APFE030614559.1:162121-182264 GCA_000404065.3 Pinus taeda
CCCTGTTTCTTGTTCCATCTAGCAGGTTCCTTTCCTTTATCCTTATTAGGACATTTTGCAGCATAATGACCTACTCTTCCACAAGCAAAGCATTTAAAGGTAACTTACCTCTGAACCTTCCAGAACCCCTTTGAAGATTTCTGACAAAGTTTGATTCTTCTTCCTCTTCTTCTGGGGCGTGGCTTGCTTCATAATAATCTCCTTTGCCTGATGCCTTTAAAGCAGCTTCTCTTCTATCTGATGGACCTCCCTTTCTCATTTCATAAGCAGTTAGAATTCCATGTAGCTGAGACATAGTAAGAATTCGTAGATTTTCTTTTTCTTCTATTGCAGATACTTTAGATTCAAACTTGGGGGACAATGATCTTAGAACCTTTTCAACCACAATAGCCTCTTTTATTTCTTCACCTAGATTTTTCATACAATTAACAACTTCATCTACCCGAAGAAAATATTTAGCCACACTTTCATCATTATACATCTTGAGAGTCTCATACTGAATCCTGAGAGTTTGAATTTGGCACGCTTTACCTGTTCATCTCCTTCATAGCTCGTGACAATTTTGTCCCATATCTCTTTTGCGGATTTATAGTGCATTACCTTCATGAATTCCTTTTGGGATATACATCCTAATAGGGTACTGACTGCTTTTGCATTTTTTTCATACTTCTTCTTCTCGTCTGCATCTGTAGGAGTAGTTGAAGGAAAAGCATAGCCTGTCTCTACGATGTTCCAAACTTCTGTACCAAGAGATTGAAGATAGGCAGTAACTCTTAGCTTCCAATAATTGAAGTTTTTCCCATCAAAAACTGGTGGCTTGATAGATTCTTCCCTCTCGTAGTTTCTCATGATGACAGATCTTCCTTCAAGCGATCAAGCTTCTTTAGAAGGACCTGCTCTGATACCAATTGTTGAAAATAATACTGAGAGGGGGGGTGAACAGTATTATCTAGTCCTTTTAACAATTCTTCCTTATTTATACTTTGAATTATTTTTGCATATCAGTACCATAAAACAATGAGCATGAACAAGAAAACAGACAGTCACATCAAAGAACACCAGATATGAGGTGGAAACCCAATGTGGGTGAAAACCACCTGCTGCAATATGTCTCTATCTTCTTTCAAATTAGAAACTCCTTTTACAATGGTCTTGTACTGGTGCAGTCCTTTACCAGTACGCAGGCTGCAACCTGCAGAGAGCTACAACTCTCTCTCGTTTTCCAGTCTCTCCTGGAAGGGAGCTACAACCCCCTACTTCTTTTCTTTCAAGGACCACTTTTCATAAATTTTCAAACTGGATCCATAAATATCAAATGATCATCAAGTACCAGTAAGTCAACCAGATAACCAGATCCACAATAATAGAAAACTAAACCCAGAACACCTTCTGCGGCACCTCCTACGACGTCTCCTGTGGTGCCTCCTACGGCGTCTCCTATGGCGCCTCCTGCGGCGTCTCCTGCGGCGCCTCCTGCAGCACCTCCTGTGGCGCCTCCTACAGTGTCTCCTACGACGGCTCCTACGGTGCCTATTGCGGTGTCTCCTGCGGCGCCTCCTGTGGTGTCTCCTGCGGCGCCTCATGCGGCGGCTCCTACAGCCCTCCTGCGGCGCCTCCTGCGACGCCTCCTGCGGCGTCTCCTGCGGCGCCTCTTGCGGCGTATCCTGCGGCGCCTCCTGCAGCATCTCCTGCAGCGCCTCCACACTTCCGCAGCTGCAGCGCTCGAGAGATCACCCTTCACAGATTCGCTTTCCACTTCACTTTCATATAGGTTGAGCTTTTGAAACAATAACCCAATATTTCAGATCTTAATATATTCAACCCAAAAGCATACACAAGCCAAATGATCTCCTTTGCTTTATATAGGCAAGCTCTTCCTCAAATCATGGACCAATACCACGGGCCAAAACCATAACAAACCAATACCATCAACTCAATACTAGGGATCAACATGTCTGTCGAGATGCCATGGTCCAAAAACCATAGGTTCAAATTCCAAGGACTAACTACCATGGACGAAAGGTAAGTTTTCCCACATGAAATAAACTTTTCTCTGCATAAAATTCCGTGAAATTTTCTCCACATAAACTTTTATAAACTTTTCTCTGCATAAAATTCCGTGAAATTTTCTCCTGCGTACTTCTTAATTCTCATCATATTGAGAGCCATGCCATGGGTGTTGCCATCAAGTACAACATCTGTAACATATAACCATAGTAGAAACATAATGCCAACACTCATTTCACCCCATATTAAGCTTTTAAACTTTATTATTTAAATTTCCAAAAAACCCATTGTCTCGTATATATTTAACTTCTTAATATAAATTAACCCCACCCCTTAGTTTATTTATAAACTATATTACTACCTGATATCCAAAAAATATATTGAATCCTGCCCTCAGTCCTTAATCCCGTATTAAAGCATCTCCAATGAGATTAAGCTCCAAGTTAATCTCATACTACTAGTGATTAGACCCATTGGCCCCCCGAAAACGTTTTGTATAAATCACCACACAGTTTCACCTCCCGATCACCGTATGATCTCCCTCCCCCTCATCCAATGGCTCGCATCCATATCAGGTCAACCTGATGTCAACCCTTTATCCGCCCGATAAGGTGGTTTTCCTCCCAGCCCCTAATGCTACATGTCAAACAATGAATGGGATCGGGTGACCCCTCCAAAATATTGCCCGCACCACAAAGCGGTGTGATGGACCTCCCAAACCACTTCCCCCTTTCAACCAAAAATCGTCATTGTTCATCAATCAATGAATCCACCAAAATTAACCATTTTTGCTATAAAATTCCATTTAACCCTCTTTTCACTCTTTTTGCGCAATTATCATTGACAATTAAGAAAATTTGTTGTGACTCCTGCAACTAGTGAATTCACTCACAGACCTTCGCCATTTCTCGACAGATGCTACAGACAGCCAAACTCATTCATCAGTCTATACCAGAACCCCACGAACCTCTGTAGCCTCCATCAACTACCAGTAATAGTCAATTTCACCCAATTCCAGGAGAATGATGAATGTAAAATTACTTGATGCATAATGGTGGGAGACAATTACTGATTTATTGTGATAAATTTACAGCAAAAAGTTAATGCACAGTAAAAACATAGTAGCCAGGTAAACAGGGGAAAAAAACACATGAGGGTCAAAGTGTATTAGATGAAAGAGTATCATTAAAAGTGTATTAGATTGAAAAATCAAAGTGAAGATAGATGAAAAAACAGAGCAAAATTGGTACATCTCCCAGAAACTTCCTGTTTAAGTCATAATTTTGTAGAAACTATTGTGGCCAATCCAAGATGAATTTTGAGAAACTGGAGGAGGTTTGTGTTCTTAAAAGACCAATATACAAAATACTATCTCATGTTTTACAAAAGTATTACAAAAAATGATATAAATTCATATCTTCAAAGCCTATTTTTCGGATTATGCAAAGTCTTGTTTTTCACATATTGTTACAGAGAATATTGTGAACAGAGGGAAATGAATTTTGGGAACCTGAGAGAGGTTTTTCTCAATAACGTACTTATATACAATAACCTCTTTCAATTTTTACATATCTAGCATGGATTGATATATACAAAGGTATCACTGGACCCTAATTTTGCAGAATTTCTGGGCAAGAATGCACAAAGGAAGGAGGCAGTTAGTGAGTTGGAAGCCTCATCATCAATTAAGAGTTGCTATTAAATTCGAATTTCTCTTATTTTTCATCCTAAATCCATAAATATAGTTCCAAATAGATTCATTAGTTTTGAGTGTCCTTTATATAAGGTCTATTATTGTAAAACAGTTTCAGATATTTGTAAAACCAATCATGATATTTTTTCAAGATATTTCAGTTTAGAATTTGTATAAATACTTCTTCATTTGAAGTATTTTAGGGTGGATTCCAAGAATTTAAATAGACTTCTTGATTGGAAGACTGTAATCCATTGGAGCATTAACTGAGCAAGCAAGCTGGATTGGTGAATAAAGACACGACATTTCATTGGATTCATGTGTAGTGCGAAGTGCAAACAAGTATTTTATCTTGTTTTGTTATCTTTCATTAAACAATTTTCCACAATCTTTAATGTATCTGAAATCTGAATGATATAATATGTAATGATATCTTAGAATTTTCTTCATATCACTATGTTTTACTATTATGCATTTTAATGTTTTCTTCAAATTATCTGAGTTAAGGAATTCTTGATTGCTCCTTAATTTAGGTAGTCTCCCTTTGATCTATAGCAAAGGATTTTTAATTTCTCTTTGTTAATTATTATCCCTTATTCTTCATTTTAACCCCGGTCTCAAGATTCTTAAGTTCTCTCTCACCCTATTTAAGATCACTTCAACCATCCGGCCTAAAGACCTATGCTTCACTCTGCTAGCTTTCTCTTTCAACACTCCCTTATGTGAGTTAATTCCAGTTCTGCTACCCTTCTTTGACTCCATAGTGCAATGGTCCAGAGACATTAATCTATCCATCTATTTTAAGGATTCCACCACCCAATCTTCAACACAAATCAAAACTCCCCTGAACTTTCATAACTAGCCTAATATCCCATTAAACAAAGCTAAATCATATAGAGAGAGCCCTCTATGGACTCAGGTTGGCTAGAGCCTAAGCCTAAATTTGGTTTGTGGTTACCTCAGTGATTTCTTTCTTTAACCTTGAGAAAATATTGGGTGATAACATCAACTTTACTTTATCAACCCGGGGTTTGTACAAACCTGAAGGTGACAATGTTGTATACACAAGTAGATGTGATGGGTCTTCTCTTTGTCACTGCTAAGCTGGTGAGAGACCACTAAGTTTTTTGAAATCAGACTTCTATGGATTTAGAAGAAGCTTATTTACCAATGAGGGAAAGAGAAATATACTCTAAGAGAAAGCTTGTCTACTTCAGTAAGGAAAAAATCGAAATCAAATGCTAAAACACATCATTCTCTAACTAACTGTTTTTGACATATTGTTACAGAGAATAATGTGAACAACTGGTTATGAATTTTGGGAACCTGAGAGAGGTTTTTCTCAATAACGTACTTATATATAATAACCTCTTTCAATTTTTACACATCTAGCTTGGATTGATATATACAAAGGTATCCCTAGACCCTAATTTGCAAAATTTATGGGCAAGAATGCACAAAGGAAGGAGGCAGTTAGTGATTTGGAAATCTCATCATCAATTAAGAGTTGCTATTAAATTCGAATTTATCTTCTTTGTCATCCTAAATCCATAAATATAGTTCCAAATAGATTCATTAGTTTTGAGTGTCCTTTATTTAAGGTCTATTAATGTAAAATAGTTTCAGATATTTGTAAAACCAATCTTGATATTTTTTTAAGATATTTCAGTTTAGAATTTGTATAAATACTTCTTCATTTGAAATATTTTAGGGTGGATTCCAAGCATTTATATAGACTTCCTGATTGAAATAATGTAAGCCATTGGAGCATTGACTGAGCCAACAAGTTGGATTGATGAATAAAGACAAGACATTTCACTGGATTCATGTGTAGTGCGAAGTGCAGACAAGTATTTTATCTTGTTTTGTTATCTTTCATTAAAATGTTTTTCACAACATTTAATGTATATGAAATCTGAATGATATAATATGTAATGATATCTTAGAATTTTCTTCATTGCACTATGTTTTAACTATTATGCATTTTAATGTTTTATGCTAATTATCTGAGTTAAGGAATCCTTGATTGCTCCTTAGTTTAGGTAGTCTCCCTTTAATCTATAGCAAAGGATTCTTAATTGCCCTTTGTTCATTATTATCCCTTATTCTTCATTTTAACCTTGGTCTCACGATTCTTAAGTACTCTCGCACCCTAGTTAAGATCACTTCAACTAGCTGGCCCAAAGACCCGTGCTTCACTCTACTAACTTGCCCTTTGAGCACTCCCTTTTGTGAGTTAATTCCAGTTATGCTGCCCTTCTTTGACTCCATAGCGCAATGGTCTAGAGACATCAATCTATCCATATATTTAAATGATTCCACCACCCAATCTTCAACACAAATCAAAACCCCCAAGAACTTTCATAACTAGCCTAATATCCCATCAAACAAAACTAAATCATATAGAGAGAGCCCTCTATGGACTTAGGTTGGCTAGAGCCTAAGCCTAAAATTTGGTTTGTGGTTACCTCAATGATTTATTTCTTTAACCTTCAGAAAATATTGGGTGATAACACCAACTTTACTTTATCAACCCGGGGTTCATACAAACCTGGAGGTGAAAGTGTTGTATACACAAGTAAAAGTGATGGGTCTGCTCTTTATCACTGCTAAGCTGGCGATATACCACTAAGATTTTTGAAACCAGACTTCTACGGATTCAGAAGAAGCTTATTTACTAATGAGGGAAAGAGAAATATACTCTAAGAGAAAGCTTTTCTACTGCAGTAAGGAAAAATACTAAAATCAAATGCTAAAACACAACATTTTCTAACTAACTTCTAAGAGGTTATGCTTCAAAAGAATGCTAAGTTAACATGAATGAAATCCTACTGTACTAAGCATGAAAATTCAAAGCATCAAACATTCTACTACTGTGCATGTAAATGACTAAAATAAATATGTTTCTTTTTTTGTCTTTTTTTGTGAAAGTATGAAAGCTAATCCCTTTTGGTGATGTGGTAGGTAGCTTAGGGATGATGGTGAATGGTTAGAAGTTTGGGGAGACTAATAGGGGTCCTTTGCTAGCTTCCTAGAGGATTTTTCCTCAATTCAACCTCAAAACAAGCCACTACAGGAAAACCTACAAGTTCTCCTAATGCCTTCTACAGGATGTCCTCAAAACCTACAGGATCCGCTGTATTTCTACAGGATATAACCGAGAGCAAAAGAACGGGTGTTGAAGGTGATGGAAGGTTGAGGGAAGGTGATTGGTGGATGGAATGAGGCAAGGGAGTGCCTAGGACAACTTTAGAACTCAAAACCAAGGTTGGGAGATGGTTGGGTTTGCTCAACAAGGCCATAGAAGTTTCCTTTTGTAATGATGAAATTGGTGAGGGTTTTAGTGAAAGAAAAGAATTATCATGGATGGATGAAGTTGGAATGAGGTTGCTGACTATGAAATATCTACGTACTTATGAAACACCTACATTGCATCAAAAATTGACATTTACCCAAAAATCATGTAAATAAGAAGAATTTCAATTATCTAATGAAAATAGAATTTCATGAGCTAGCTACCTACTTCATGCATGAGGAGAACTTGTAGAATAAGATGGAACATTGATTAGATCTACTATAAGACTGAAGATGCACTACAAGAAAAAATGACATTTGTGAGGGGCAAAAAATGTCACCATAACCTCATTGGTGATGGTTAAAAGAGCCTTCTTCACAAAAAATTGAACGTCACCAACGGTGGCATCGCCAAAAGTATAGGTGTTGTAGTTATATTCAAATTCCATCACCAATGATGATTTATAATGATGGATAGTGACCGTCACCATTTCATATGAGCAATGGTGACATACCATAGTCTTCATCACCAAAAACTGAATGTCACCAAAGGTGGCGTCGCCAAAAATATAGGTGTTGTAGTGACATTCAAAGCCCGTTACCAATAACGATTTATAATGATAGATAATGATTGTAACCATTTCATACGAGCAATGGTGGTGGACCATAGCCTCTATCATCAAAAAATGAATGTCACCAAAGGTAGCATTGCCAAAAGTATAGGTGTTATGGTGACATTCAAGGACCATCACAAATATTGATTATAATGACGGATAATGACCGTCACCATTTCATATGAACCACAATGATTTATTGTTATGGATTTTTCATGACCATCACTATTGATGCATATATATGGTGACATTCAATGACTGTCACCAAAAGCTACATGTTTAGAAGTATAGGTGTTGTGGTGACATTCAAGTTTCATCAGAAATAATGACTATAATGATGGACAGCGACCGTCACCATTTCATATCAACAACAATGATTTATGGTTATGGATTTTTAAGTGTCGTCACTATTAATGTGTATATATGGTGGCATTTGTTGGCTGTCACCATTTCATATTTTGGCAAGGGTCGAAAAATGTCACCAAAGCTCATTGGTGATGGTCAAAAGAGCCTCTGTCACCAAAATTGTTCATCGTCATTCCACATGGATGTCAGGGTATGATGGAATAGAACCACCAACCTTCTTCTTGTAAAGCAGGTGCTCTTCCATTGAGCTAGCACCCTTTAAAGAATTGTACTTTTAAAATTAGACCTTGAAACTTCATAAATTGTAAATTCTACAACTTTCAATAAATTAAAATCTCAACAATATTTTCCTAAACCAGCAAAGCATCATCGAAGCTGTAGGTCCCTACCTAAAGGTTATTGAAGTTATGAAAAGTGGATGGAGGGAAAAATAGTTATTTATAAGAGAATCAATATGTTCAGTTGAATACTCAATTGAAAGTAAAACTTTGAAGACATTTGTAACCTATAAATGACCTATAACTAGAAAACGCACCAAATATTGCAAAGGAAATGTCATTAGTGGATAGCATATGGAAGAAGAGGAGGGAGGGACTTGGAACCCTTTTACATCTTGGCATGCCTTAGGACTTGGTACATCTTAGCTTTTTTGACATGTCTTCGTATTATCTGGAACACGTTAGCATGCCCTAGGATTCCCTAACACACCTTAGCAATCATCACCTCACAGCTAAAATTACATTTTTCCATGACTTGGGAACCTTACATTCACTAGAACAGCTTGGCAATCCCTAGTTGTCATGCCCTTTGTTATCCTCCACAATGTTCCATGCTGATGAGGAGATCGATGGAGGTAACTACAGACCAAGCTTTTAGTTTGGTAGCTAGCCCTACCAAACCAAAGAAGGATCTCTCTATGAAATCATAGCGAAGAGATGATTGGAATGTAAAGAATTGTAGGCTAGATAGCTAGGCTCATGTGGGTTTTTGGAAAATTTAGGGACTTGGAATTCTATCCACCAGTGTCTTGTCTGGTAGAGACTTTATCAAGGAGGCATGGACTTGGAACTCTATCTAGAATAAAGAACCTAACATACATGAAAAAATATCCCTAGAATCGAATACCTCCTACCGAGGAGAGTGTCCCCTGCTCAAAATATAGAACCCTTCTTTACTGTGCACTTTTCTTAAAGATAATTCTGTGCATAAAATAATACTAAGAAAAACACCTAAATTAATAAAAGTGAGCATCTAAGTCAAACTATAAAAGTATACTAAATATGGCTATATATAAGTTTGGGAAACACTAGACAAGCATGCTTGCATACAAAAACCATAAGATGCCTAAAATTGAACCATAAGTTTTGAACTTTATTTTGAAGTTTGCCAAACTTTGAACCTCATGTTCAAGTTCAATGAACCCTATGACTTAGGATTAACTTTATAAGAAGATTCATTCTGATCAATTGTCCAAACCTATAGTAGTCTTGCTAGGACAGAGGTGTGCTGATAATTCTGTGCTCTACTTGTGCTATGGTGTGTAGTAGTCTCCTAATTCCCCCACTCATTGTGCATAGAAAACTTTTGTTGTATAGTGTAGAACCGAGCTTTGAAAACCTAGGGAGAAAACGTATGAAATAGACAATGAAATACCTGTATTGGTCTTTTATAAACTTCTTATGCAAGTCGACTAGTTAGGCTTGGGTGGGTTTGATTGATTTTTCCAAGCATTGGTTGGTTCAAAAATCAATTGACCTGAGTTGACCTATTTTGGTTGGTTCCAAATGAATTTGACTCAATTAAGGGGTATGGTAATGTTGACTCGATGATTTTGAGTCAACTTGGATGATTTGTGATATTGTGTTTGCAGTGACTTATATCATTGTTAAGTCATTCTCTAAGGATCCATATCTTGTAGATTGCTAATATATTGTTGAACATCTAATGGTTTTGTGTCATTCAAAAAACGGTTGCAGTAAGTGCCTATGGTATGTAGCCCTGTATCTTTTGTTAATATTTTTTCATGCAACAATGCGGCAAGAATTCGAGTGAAAATTTAAGGAAGGTAATTTTTCTTACAACATTCAGTTACTCAAATCTTCTTGATCCAAGAGCCATGGATGGTGGTGTATATTTTACCAAAGTTGCCCTAGACTTGGACCTAGTCCCAACTGCAATGAATGACTTACATAGTCCAACTTCTCCATGAGGGGTAAACGGCATGTGGGAATTGAAATTTAATGGGGAGATTATCACCCCCCTTGTTTTATCAACCAACCAAACCTTCGTGGACTTTTGTAAAGATTTTGAAAATGCTTATGAAATTAGATGGTTATTTGATGAAATGAAGCATCTACAAAAATTAAGGGTTGAAGAAGATGGAGAGTATTATTTAATAGAAGCTTGAGTTGTTGGATTATGTTCTCAAATAAAGTGTGATTTTATGTCCTGTTGTTCTTCTATTGTAGCAAATTTGTGTAAAAGTTGTTTTCCTTCTATGGTTATTTGTACAATGTAAAATTGCGGTGTCCTATAACCCCTACTAAGGCTCAAATCTCCCATAGACATGTTTTGGCTATCGTAGGCCATCTTTCTGGCATAAGAAGGCCTCCAGGGGAATTTCGTAGGTTCAAGCCTAGGATATATTAGGTAGAGTAGATTTAGCTAAGTCTTAGCCTTTAGCTAACAAATTCTTTTGAGGGTTGTAAGCAGTCTACAACTCATTTTCATATTTTCATATTGTGAAGCTTGTTGCCAATTCAATATGAAGAATTTCAATTTGTTAAGAGGTTGTTTTCCTTTCCCCATTTCTTTCTCTAGGTTGGTCCCATTCTGAAGAAGAAACATTTACATATTTTTGGTATCTTTACTCTATGTCAATATCTGTTGTTTTGTGATTGCGTAACAATTATTTATCCTAACTTATTTTTTGTATGTTTTAATCTCTTTATTATCGTTGTTCAATATATCATGATGCAAACATGATATCATTTAGGAATACAAGCAAAAGGAATTTGCCAAGCTATATTAGAGCTTATGTTCTGATCAAAACTACTTTGGGACCTATTTCTATCATGCTTTACTATTTTTCCTATTTTTCTTCATCCTAGACATCATACTGTTCTTCACATCTATCGCGGATAAGTGTTATAATAATATGAAAAGGTTAATAATTTGTTGTTCTATTCATTCTTATAGAAATGTTGAATTATGTATGCCTGCATATTCATTATACTCTATGTGTCATACTAATTATTGTTGATATCTCTGATTCTTGCAATCTCTTTTTGCTTTCAACATTGTAACTAGAAATAATAGAAGTAAATAAAGAAATAAACAGTCGATATAATTTCCCAGTGTTCCCTTTTTGTCCACCTATTTAAAGATACTCACAATCCTCATACCGGTTCAATAATACTACTCCTAGATATGCGTACAATAGTCAACTTCCTCTTTCCTTGTATGTTATGAGGGAATTGTCAACAAAAAAATACAGAGCTATGCTATTGTGAGGAGAAACTGCTCTAAACATAATACATTAAGATTGGCTACAACTCATGAGTAACAGTCATATCCTTATATTTAATAATATACATTAGGTTATTTTAGTTTAACGAATGATATATGAGCTCCTACCCTTGATTTGCATGTAATTCTATTTTTGTAGCTCCACTATTCAAGATTGTTTTGCATCTAGATCCAAACATTAAATTAGAGCTGGGTGTTGGTATTTTCTTAATTTAACTATGCAACATGGATTCAAAGACACCTTGTTTTTCTTGAATTTGTGTAATATGTTGAACAATATTGTTCTTCTTCAATGCATTGACAATGTTGAGGTGCTAGATATGTAGATATTATTCAGAATTTTTGCTTGAAAAGAAAGCCTCTTTTTTTATCTGATATGCTTTCAAATTTGCATAAATTATTTGTGCTAGTATATCTAGCTATAATTTTGTTATTACCTTCTTTGATTAGACATTGCTTTTTGATCAAAATCAATTATGCAATCTTGGAAGTAAACTTTGCTATGCCAAGTACATAAGGAACATTCTTAGCTTTTTGTAGATATCACCTCCAAGTACAATATTACCAACGTTACAAATTTGAATTTTCCATAACCACTTGTTTCTGTCCGCCATATGTTTCACGGTGCCTGAATTTAGATATCAAACAGTTTGGGATGTATCTAAGTGAGAACTCCAAAACAGAAAATCATTCTCCTTTTCTTCATTGAACTTATTCCTGTTATTTCCTCTACCTCTTATTTTGTTTGTGTTTAATTTGATTATTTTGAAATTCTCTTTGTTTCTAATGTTAAGTTATTTCAATGTGACCACTTTTTCTACAATAATTGCAATGTTTCCATGTATTGTTATGTTAGATGGAACTGTCATAAGACGTACCTTGTATAGGGAGATTATTACTCCTCTATTCGTTGTTCCTGTTGGCCATTAGTTTTGGTCTATTTTTGCTTAAGGAAACTTACTTAATCCTTATATTTTCTATCCATTTTCCATCACATCCATCTCATTTTGATATATTTTATGTGTATTCAGGTATTTAATTTTAATTTTGCAATTTCTAGAAGTTTTTATGAAAAATTAGTTTCAAGTGCAATTTTGGACAGAATCAGAAATTCCCATAATAGCTATGTGGATGACATATTTGCGGGACACTTGGGCTCGAGCTGAATGCATGAATGGAAAGCTTGGAAATTAGGACTAAATTAATTCCACTTGGTTTGGTCAAAACAAGATTTATTAGGCCCAATCAAGGCTGGTCAAACTTGACTAGTCACCCAGAAAATCCCTAGGAAATAGGGCAGTTTTGTGATTTCATGCGATTGTCCATATTTCTTGGGATGGATTGAATGAATATGACTTAGATATATGGATATGAATAGAGATGATTTTTAAATAGAATTTAGGTCAATGTGTTTCATAAACTTCTATTTAATCGAAGACTTTGAAGGCTTATGATATGTCATTTTTCTATAATTTTATGCTGAGACATTTGAATATTGGAGATTAATTAGAAAAACTTGTTTTACTTTCATTTTGTTGTTCATTGCGTGGATGAGTGCTTGAAGTTTCAGCATTTGATAGCAACCTCAAGTGTGCAAGGCAAGGGTGGAGGGTCCCCACTCCAAGCTAAGTACATTTCATTGTCAAATTAGCTTAGTTTTCATGAACTAGTTTCTTTAGATTTGTTTACCTGTTTTGTTTCAGATTTGATTATTTGAATTAATGTGTGATGATTGTTGAATGGATATTGGTTTAATTCTAATATACATATGAAGGGACACACTGGAATCTAAGTTAAATTTTCCTTATATTTGAGCTTGAACTAAAACGGAATTTCATTCTCCTTTTCTTATTTGAAGTTATTTATGCATTTCTAATTTGAAGCAATGGTGATTATGATAGAGTAGAATTGTGAAGAAGGACAATCTGGTCCTCCTTAGTTAGGAGTCTCTTCTTTTACATCTTCTGCGTGATAAACCATTGTTAATTAGTTCTTTTGTATTTCTCTTCATGAAAGTAGTATTGTAGGGAAGGACAACTTGGTTCTCCTAAGTTAGGAGCTTCATCCCTCACATATTACATAAGTGAATTAGAAATTGTTAAAATAGGTTTATATTTGTAATATATACTTAACTCTTCAAATTTTATCTTCTAAGCTTGGCTACATATGATATCCATATACTGTGGACTTGCCTCCAAGTTTTACAAACCCGGATTGATAATTAAATACTTGTGTTAATTTGTGTTAATAAATTAGCCAAAAATTTTGGCGTCGTTTCCAGGGATCGAACCCAGGTCACCCGCGTGACAGGCGGGAATACTCTCCACTATAGTAAAATATAATAGGATAGAATGAATTATTTTTCTCTTATACTTGAGAGAATGAATTATTTTTCTAAAATAGAATAGGATAGAATATAATAAATAAACAAGTCCAACGAATTCAAAATAAGACTTCCATAATAAATTTGTTGCAAACTGTCATGAATATTTCTTCAAATCATTGTTCAATATTCATTTGAAAGGACTACATGGCAAAATGCAGCAAGAACAATCCTATTTTGGGTAACCATATAGGATCATTTTGAAATCATGGTTTTTTTTACATATCTATTGAAATATTATTTTTGAATCCATTTTGAAATTTTCAATTTACATCACAAATAAAAATTTGACCAAAATCAAAACTAGGTCTCAAGTGAAATGTTGAGGACAAAGTTAGTATAGCCTATATTTGAGGTGTATAATGAAAACATTTTTATCTAAAATTCATAGGGAATATAGCCCTTGGAATCTAGTTTCCAAATCAATTTGAATCACCTCAATCAGGTATCATATGAAAAAGTTATTCTTACAATACTAACTGCTTCTCGAAAAATCTACATGGTGACCATTCTAGGTCGTCACTGTACATTGGCATATTTAACATATCAAATCATATTATTTTTAAAAATTGTTTATATGGAATATATATATATATGCAAGTTTAATTTAAGAAATAATTTGAATCATCCCATTTGGAGATGAAATGAAAAAGATATTCCACATTTAATGACTGCATGTCTTCAAACAAGTATAGTAAAACTCCGCCTCCTAGGCCTGTTCATCACCAATTTTGTGATATTAAGCTTAAGACCTTTTAAAACCTATTTCTACTGGAAATATAAAATGAATATATTTTAATCCACAAGTGGAATCACATTGATCCAATCTTCATCAAAGAAGTTACACTTCAAATAGTGATTGTTGGTCTAGTTAAAAATTAACAAGCAACTTTATCAAACATGGCACTCCTTATCATTTTTACCATATCATTTTAATATATTTTGAAAACCTATTCATATTGGAAGTATCCATATTAATTTTCTTCAACTTGGCTTTGGAATGACTCTAATTGGATATAAAACGAATATTTTGTAAACAAAACACTGTTAGGAAGTCTAGGCTGGCCACCATTCCTCAAGGGGTAAATAAATGCATCTTGTTTATCTATCATATTTGGACTTGTTTTCTAAGAAATGCTTGTAATGATTTACATGTTTATTGGAGTAAGAGAGACTGTACACCTCTTTTCCTCCATCATCTAATATTGTATTGTAGGCAAGTGCTATGTTTTTGCAGGTCATAGGAAGAATGAAGGAGTGAACTCCATGGATGAAGTAATTTTTGAAGTAAAATTCATATTTTAGAATATGAATACAAATTTTCAAGTCAAAGCAAAGTGAAAATTCACTTGACGTTGAGTTCATCCAATGAAACTCAAATTCTTGAATCTTGTCTTTAGTTATTGACCAACAACACCAACAAACCCTACAACATGATTGACATCAGGGCAAAAAGACATGAAGTTAATAATAAGAAGAATAAGTCAAGTTTCGTACAATTTCAAGTCACATCAATCTCCAAATAAGCCTTTCATAAGCCAAATTGTTCATTATTACATCCATCATCCATATTGTATGTTAAGCTCTGCGATCATGCACGTTGAAGTCCAAACTTATTATATATCCATTTACTACTAAATCATGACTTCAATATAACCTATTTTCATAAGCTTTTCATACTTCCCTACTCCATTACACCACATCTCCATCCAGAAAAGAAAAGGAAAAAATAGAAAAAAATAAAAAATAATAAAGGAGTTTGGTTGTGAAAATCCATGAGAGTGGCACAATACAAACTCGAATTCATATAGGAAAACCAACTTGTTTGGCCAATATGAATTCTCTATTTTTTTTTACCATTTCTTCAAATTGATTTTCTAGGAATCATTTTACAAAATAAACAAGACCTGAGGATAATTCTTCCCATCATCAAGGGGGAAGGTCGCAAAAGAAACTTAATTGTGCTGCTGAATTGACAATGGAACTTGTATTGTTGGCAGCTGGGACCAGAAATATTTTTTAAATCAGTAGTAGTTGGGACCTGAAATGTTAGCAAAAACATGTATATATTGCATAAATATGTACATGACAAAAGGGACCTGAGTTATTATGAATCAATTACAGAGGGACCTGAACGACATCAACAATCAATGGACCAGAATCGATGAACAACATAGAACATGAAGCATAAATAATCTCTACATTTCTATCTATCTACAATATTCGATCAAGACAACTTCATCTGGTATTGTTAAAGAACAACAACGTTTATCAAATACTATCAGGGAAGTACAAGTATAGTAAGTGCACAATTTTGCTCTTGTAAATTCAAATTTTTGTAGAAAATTCTAGACTTTGTTAAAATTGAGACTAGTACCTAAAGTATATATTTTCCATCCATTTCATTACCTCTACTCACTATCCTAAGTATCATCTTATATTTATGTACATATTATAACCCTTACATTCCATAATTTAAAGACTTCCTATATTCATTTCATCCCCTTAACCCTAAGCCTATACCCCCAAGTACTTTTCCTTAAACCAAAAAGGGATTAAAGTGAATATAACAAGATGGAACATGTGCAAATGAATCAAACATTAGTACATGAAGATACTGTTAAACATGACCTAGGTGGTCATTTTAAAATTATAAGATATATTGTGTAAACAAAGAAATATATGTGCATTATAAAATATGTTGCAAAGAAATACAAGAGGGAAATGCTCTAAGTACAAAAACTTTGTGCGCATAAAGGAAATATGCAATGATATCATAACATAAAGAGATAGGGATATAATTAACATGCGCATATGGAAAACATTAAATCAAAATGATTTCAATGTATATGGTTCATATATGTAATGAATTCATGGGTAGTGGCGAGAATGCAAACAAGGTTATGGTGAAACCCAACTCAGAGAGTAATAAACTTGTATGGCAAAGATTTCAGTGGCTAATATGATCAACAGTCCAAAGGATGGTGTGTTGGCATATAGAAGATGGCCACGATTGGTACGTTGGCATACAAAAGGATGGCCATGACCCACATGAAGACAAACCTATAATTAAATGGGAATTTGAATGATGAAAGTACCCTAGAGCATAATAATGCAACGGTAGGTGGAAAATGGTCAAAGGATAGCCAAAAAGGCATCATCCAATAAGATGTTCTTATGGCTTATTAGTCAAAGCACGGTAAAAATTGGAAAACGGTCAAGAAACAAAACCTCTCTCAAACAAAAGTGAAACCTCTGCGGCCTCTGAAAAACATTCTGCCATTTGCTAAATGCATTTTTCTGCCATCATCGCCCTTGAGAGCTCAGGTGAATAGTAGCAAGAGGATTGAAATGTGTTAAAGATTTTGACAGAGGAGGTAAGGATAAAAATAGCTGAGTTTGTGGAGAGATAAGCAAGGTAAATCAATGGAGAAAGCGAAAGTTAGTTGCCAGAAATATCGCGGGAAACTTCAGGTAAGCTAAGATCTAATTTGTTTCTATTTTGATGAGGACCACAGAGGAAATGATGCAGGAGCATCGGAACGGGCCAGCAATGTGGGAGATTGCCCACATGTTGTGGCTTGAAAACCATATTTTACTCGCTGTTGTTGCTGATAGAGTTAAATGCAGTTAGTTAAAAATATCTTTCTATTTGAAGCTAATTTGGTAGGCGCATCTTCTGTTTGAATAAATTCATGTCACCTTATCTGCTGTTAGAGTATTTAGGGAAATAAATGGCAACTGAAGATTCTTGGAGCGATCAACGCCGGTTTCTTCTGGGAGATCTCGATTCAGGAGCGCTTGAAATCAGGCAACAGGCTATAAACAAGTGTACTAACTGCCGAGCGTGTCAAAGGCAGCTGCGTTGGACTGAACCTGCATTTAAAATCTCACATCTAACTGATATTTGGGCGCTTAAAATCCGGACGATGGCGTGATATTTGGATGTCAAAATCCTGATATGCCAAAATTAGGAAGGAGAAAGAGATGGGGTCGGCGGTTAATTCTCTTTCTGTTGTTTATCAGATAACATATACAAAAAAACGGGACCTGCGTTGTAACAGGAGGAGGAACAGATGTTCGGTTGGCCGATTTTTAGTTTTCTTGTGAATTATTAGCGTAGGATTAGTCGATGTAATAAAAAAAACAGATGGATCTGTAATCTTAGAAGGATAATAAGGTTGCGTAGGCGGAAATTCACGCCTCTGTTTTGTTATAACAGGTGTTGAAATTATTATTTTGCCGGGGTTATTTTCGTTGTGGCCTCAAATGCTAGAGACTGGGTGTTAAACCAGCGTTGGTTTGGCTGTAGTATTTATTTTCTGTTCATGTTATAACAGATGCAAGGAAAAATTGCGAACTGGCGTTGTCCATCAAAAGAAAAAAAAACAGAGGTAGTGTGTATGGTGTGTGACCTTTGATGCGTGTGTGAAGGGCGAGCATCGGTGATTGCTGGAGGGCTTTCAGCTTGTTTGTTTAATTTCCTGTGATATATAATACAAAGTTGTAGGCCTATGCTTCCGTAGAGGATATGTCTTCATGGTGTATATCGGCATAGAGAAAGGAGTTAGTTTTAGATTGAATGATATGCAATCTATTTTTTTTTTAATTTGCGTTGGGATTAAGTGGATGTTTAAAAATGCTTTGTTGGTATCGAGCAAGACTGTAATTGTCGTGCGATGGGCCGCACACTGTATAACAAGTGCAGGAATCTAGTTCTTCATTGACTGTATACAGAGTTTTCCATTTAATCAATTTTGATATTCTGCATGTTGAAAAAAAACAGAGGTTTTCTAATTTGATCGATTGAAGGCTTGGAGCGTATTAAAAAACAGGTGTTCGGTGCGTCATTTTGGTATCAGAGCCAAAAGATCCAGGAGGTTGCAGCTAAGATGCCGCCAAGACGAGGGATTGGTCGAGGAAGACCAGAACCAAATGCAGTCCTGATCGACGAAGTGCGAAGACTGCATGAACGAATGGAGACAATGGAAACAGCCCAGAGAAGAGCACCAGATGTGAAAACTGAGAGTTCTTCAGAAACGTCTGATGAAGAGGACGAAGTAGGAGAAGAAACTGAAACTGCCAAAGTCCTTAAGATGCTGGCAAAGGTTGGCAGCAAGCCTAAGATAGAAATTCCTATGTATGATGGAAATTTAAATGCCGAAGAGCTCATGGATTGGATCAGGTCCATAGATCAGTATTTCGATTATGAAGAGGTTGAGGAGAATAAGAAGGTGAAGTTTGCAGTCACTAGGTTGAAGGGCCATGCAGCCATCTGGTGGGACGAGTTACAGACATCAAGAACGCGAAAGGGGAAATCTAAGATCAAGCAGTGGGATAAAATGGTAAGCAAACTCAAAGCCAAGTTTTTGCCTAAAGATTATCATTTGAATATTTTTAAGCAGATGCAAAATTTGAAGCAGAAAGGAATGTCTGTTAAAGAATATACTGAAGAATTTTACAGGTTAAGCATCAGAACAGGACATGTAGAAGATGATCTGGAGAAAGTAGCTAGATATATTAACGGGCTACGGTATGAGATCCAAGATGAGATTAGCCTGTTAAGTTTGACAACTGTTGAAGATGCTTATCAAGCAAGTTTGAAAGCAGAGGAGAAATTATTGCGAAAACAGAGTCAAAGAAACAGAGGAAAGAACTCAGCAAGAGGCAGAGGATCAGCCAGATTCAGAGGAACACAGCATCAGCTTGAAGCAGGAGGTTCAAGCAGCAGATCACCACAGATGGGTGAAGCTAGTAGAGGGAGATTCGCTCCCAGAGGAAGGGGGCGAGGAAGAGATGTTAGGTGTTATACTTGTGGAGAGCGGGGACATATGTCATGGGACTGTCCTCATAACAAATCAGCAAGCCTGAGGGGTGCAAATGTGGCTGAGGCAAAGTCGGAACCACCTCGACTTGTAGAAAAGAAAGAACCACCAGAGGAAGGTGAATCGTTGCTGCTTAGAAGAACTTTGCTGAGATCAGAAAAAGAGATTGGAGAACCTGCGCAAAGGAAGAACTTGTTCAGGACTACATGCAAATCAAAGGGTAAGTGCTGTAAGGTTATAATTGATAGTGGGAGTACTGACAATCTTGTGTCTACAGAGATGGTGGAAAAGCTTGGGTTAACAAAGAAAGCGCATCCTGCACCGTACAAAGTATCTTGGCTCCAGAAGGGTCATCAAGTCACCGTGACAGAGCAATGTAATGTGGAAATGCAGATTGGCACATACAGAGATGTGATTTTATGTGACATAATGC
>APFE030614567.1:0-34226 GCA_000404065.3 Pinus taeda
TTTTAAAGCTTCCCCGTGCACAAAAGATCCTGGAGTAGAGGAAAAACAGAGCATTGACTCTGTGTTCAGTTAATGTTTGGTTTTGGTATTTTCCCATTGCAAAAATACCCAACAAGATATATATATAAGGTGCTTTCCACCATCAATCACTATACTTGGTTTTTCAGGTATTTTTTTATCATTTTATTTTATAATTAGACTGGGTTTATGTTAAACCATGCATTTTTCTCCAAAGCCACTATGCTAAACTATGCATTCGTCTCAAAAGCCACAAAATCATTGTGTGGACCCCAAAACCCTCGACGGATGTTGCCAAGGAAGAATAACGCTGGTTTCAAGAAAGACCCTTATCAGCGTCTGTACCATCATCAACAACGACCGCTCTCCATCTAAATGTACAACGTCCAGATCACTCTTCCAACCTCAATTTTGTTAAGCTTCCCCTCCCCTCAAACAGATAATCCCATCTTCATTTGGGTATAACCCCACTGTTACAAACCCAAATTCAACTAAGCCTCCTTGCTGGTAGGTCTCTGTTACAAACCCAAATTCAACTAAGCGCTCCCCTTCTCCGCCATTGGATTCCTTATCAATGGAATTATTTGGAGTTCCTTTACCGGTTATTAATCACAACTATCTCGTATAAAACGCTTGCAAACTACACCGGCTTCTCGTTATAAGAATATTTATTGAGCAAATATGTGAATTGTATTACATGATTATGAGCTTCCAAGCATTAGTGAATTTGACAGTTATAGTACAAGCTTACAAGTCTTTGTAAGGGACAGGTTAGCAGAGAAAACGATTCTGTCCTTGTTTGGTAAAATGTGAAGAGAGAGAGCTTTTATATTTAAATACAATCTTTTTTTTAAATAATTCGAATCTAGTTGTCGTCTGGTCCCCGTCCGTCTAGCAGAAGAGCATAACACCATTATCAGTGAAGCAAATGTCTGCCAATTTCGATATTTAAAATAGCTTTATAAAAAATATAATTTTACCATATCTCCTCACTATTGTAAGATTTCTGCTATGTCCATTGGCTCGGCTGCTGTTGTTGCAGTGTGGTTGAAACTGTTTTAGAGTAGTGACCACTTTCATCATCGCTTCCTTGATCAAGGTATTGCTGAGTACCTGGATAATGTAGGCAAATCCACTGTAATGTATTCATTGCATCTGGATAAGTTATATGCAGCAATTTAACTGTATCAAGATAGATTAGATGCCTTCCACCCGAATAAATCTTACATAAATCCATCATCTTAAAAAATGAGACATTTTGAATCATTTCGTTGTTCCTCGCAGTGTTTGAGCTTCTGGTTTATGAAAATTTATGGTTTCTTCATTGTATTCATTTTTTAAATAGTCTATTTAAAGGCTGCAGGTAAATTTATCTTTGTGGCTATTAGGATCTTTAAGTTAGACATTATTATTTCTCTTGGTGTTTAGTGATTTTATTGGTATTAGTGAAGTGGTGTTTAAACTCATTGTTGTTGAGATACTAATGGTTCCAATTTTCCTGAAGTCTTTTAGTCTTTAAGAGGCTAAATTAGAGATGAATCTCATGGGAAAAACTATTGATCACCTGAAGTAATTTATCTGGAGTCTTTCCTCTTTTAAATAGGTTAAATTAGAGATGAATCCCATGGGAAAAGCTATGGATTCTCATAAACCTGGAGCTTGAAAACCACCAACGGTCACCTGGACCAATTTACCTGGAGTCTTTCTGCCCTCAAGAGGCTAAATTAGAGATGAATCCCATGGGAAAAACCATTGATCACCTGAAGCAATTTACATGGAGTCTTTCCTCCTCTAAATAGGCTAAATTAAAGATGAATCCTATGAGGAAAACTATGGATTCTCATAAACTTGGAACTTGAAGACCACCCATAACTTGACCCAATCAAATTTACCCAAACTATGTTACTACCTTAACCTTTGACCAAATTAATTTAGTCGAACCACCAAACTAGGTACCTAACCTTCATCAATAAGTTGCCCATGAACACATTAATGGACTCCATCTATTCTAAATTTCAAATAAAATCTATTACAATAATTAATAGATATGTCTTCTTATTGAACATCCGTAATTTAATTTTTATTTTAATCTAATTTTCTTGGGAGAATAAATGAAAGATGTTGATATATTCTTATCTTCTCCTATATATCATATATTGATGGAATTTAGAATATTACCATGCAAATTTTGAAATAACAAATGGCATAAGTGAGTAGTTTAAGTGTAATTTTTTGGAAAATTATTTTCTAATCTAATTTGTTTAAAATTTGGCAGAGATTTATTGAAACAACAAATTTGATAGGTGAATTCTTCTCAATCGAAATGCTCAGAATTTTTAAGAATAGTAAATCCATATATACTGTCAAAGACTACTCCTTATATAAATATAGATTACATTATCCAACTAATTGGAAAATAAGCAGGAGAAAATGAGACAGATCTACCTATATCAACTATTGTGTCCCAATTACCTGAGGATTGAAGTCCATGACTAATGCCTGGCCAGGCGTTATTTGAATGCTTGACCTGCATACAGCTATTTCCACCTGTGACCTGCAACTCAGAACCGATATCATTGGAACAATCTTCTGGGGACATATCCAACTGCATTACTTCGCTGCCATTCTGTCCAAACTCTGTAACTGTTTTCTCGCTCTGTAGCCCTAAAACTTGCATGGGGAGGTGTGCATTCTCGTGGGCATTGTCTGAGATATATTCTGTTTCTTTAACATTCTGCTCTTTAAACACAATCCCATCTGGAGGCTGCATCCTAAGCTGATCGTGGGGGAGTGTTCATGATGCGTTTTTTGAATGGGGATTGGAAGTGGACGGCTCTGAACATACTCGCTTTGAGTGATCAACAAGAAGGCTTGTAACCTGATGGATCAGTCCAATATCTTCACGGATCTGCCCAAAATTAACATCACAAAGGGGAATCATTGAGTAAGTTTAATAAATACAAGTTTCCCATCTAGGATTTAAAGTTATCCTTATTGAGGAGGAAAATAAAAGTGTGCTATTCAACAAATTTGAAATCCTCTGCACAAGAAAAATGTGGTGTGGCCATTAGAGTTCAAATTCCTGATTTAAAGAGTGAGTTCTTTTAACAACTATTCTTCTCATATATAAAAAAAAAAAATGTAATGTTATTTCTTTTATGTATATTGGATGCGGGGAATTCCATTTTACACAAGGATATCAGTCAATTAGAGAGGGCAACATTTTCTTCTAAAAAATATTTATTGGACTGTAAAGAAGGTTTATTAATGAGGGGATGGCTTTGTTGGGAACCATGTAGTCCCAATGAGACCACTTATCCCAACTTGTGTTCACTTAAGATTGTCAGATTTACAAAGTATGTAAATTGATCTAACAAGAACTTAACACTGTAACATTTACAAATCATGCAAATTGATATAACAAGAATCTTGAAGAGTTGTTTTAAATATTTTGGCCTATATTTTATAAAAGTTGATAGTTATGGTAACCACAAAAAAATAGATATAAATATTGATTTTTACTTTAAAGTGTTTTTATGATGTTTTTAACAACACTAATGTTTACATATTCATTTATAAGGAAGTAAGAAAATGGAGGAAAATAGACATGAATGGGAGGTAACTATCAAAGGCACCAAGCAAGTGTTCACTTGTCTTGTTCGTTGCTGTGCCGGGAGCTTGAGTCGGTCTAAGCTATCTGGCCTTAATCATCATCGGGCTACCACCCACAATCTCCCACCAATTCCTCCACGTCAAAGAGGTCGAGTAAGAGATGCAAATGCTACATGGGCGGTCAAATCAACAATTGTCGTTAAAAGGCAAAATGTCAAAATACAATATGATTTAGATGCAAGGCTATGTCGTGCACGACAATGTTGAGATTTTCTGTTTGAGTCAAATAGGCAAAAATCTGTGAAGGATGACAACAATAGGGATTCAGTTCCTAGATTAGCTCCAGGTTGTTGGGAGGGAGTTAATGCCTCCTATATTTGATGTGAGGGAGTTATGAGGCTGTTAGATTCTCTATGCTATATAGCAGGCAATCATTCGAATGATTTGCTAAGAGAGTGTGAGGATTTCTTGATGTAATCTCCAATTTGATTAATATATTCCGGATGCCTATGTTTGGTGGACATAGCCCAGATTGGTTGGGTGAACCACGTTAATTCTTGTGTTTATGTGCTTGAATACCGCTGTGTGTTTAATTTATTTGCTGTGCAACTGGTCCAACAATTGGTATCAGAGCATGTTGGAGGTGCTGCCTGGAAGAGCTGGAGCGCTGAGGTGCTGCGTGCGTATGCTGGAGGACTACGCTGGTGAACATGCCTGCGTTTGAATGGGTTAGTGCTAGCGGACTGTATACAATTGCTGGTGCGGATTAAATTTCTTGCTGGTGTTTTATAAACTGCTGGAGCTCATCAAAAACGGCGTGAAGAGCAGTTGCCGGAGCTGTAAGGTGAAAATTGCTGTGTGCGTGCTCGAGGCGCATCTGACTGAATGTGTTGGGTGTATATTGTGCGCTGAGTAAAGGTATGCGCATTCCAACACGTTGATACATATTAACATCGGTGCGAGTGGATATACGTCAGCGTGGGTATGTATTTTTACATTCAAAAATCTATGTTTTGAAAACGGTGTGAATTAGATTTATAAACCTGCGTGGGTATATATATATATTTCCAACAGCGTGGCTTTATTTGGTGCGTGGGTATATTGATATGTTTTTAACACATCATGGATACATATATAATTGAAAACGGCGTGGACATATATTAAAACAACGTGGAAATATATATGTGAAACAGCGTTGCTATGTAAAGCTGCGTGGATTTATTTAAAAAACAACGTGGGTATGATTTAAAACTCAGCGTGGTCCATTTTTTGGTATAGTATAGTGCGCGCATTCACGGTGTTTGGAGTTTTTTGTTTTTATTTTTTGTTTTGGGATTGGCGTCGGTAATTCAAATGCAGTCGCGCCAACAAACAGAATTAATGCAGAAATGTATTATTTAAGTGCGCCAATGCGCCAATTCTCGGGATAACGCAGAACCATTGTGCGAATTGGTAGCATCTATAAGCGAAAAGGTAGAAAAAGCAAGCACCGACTTGGATAAGGCCGAAGAAACACTGACAAACTTTATAGAATGGCAGGATTCCGATGTAGGCCGGGTAGCTAATCTACCGAGAATTCTGGAATCGCACAAAGAGATATTATTCACAGAATGGCAATCGCAACTAATGAAAGCAGAAAGAGCAATTTCCAAATGCAAGACAATCAGTGGAAATTTGGTTGAATTAGTAAATAATACACTGTATTTATCTAATATAAATTCCCAATGCACTCCAGGTCAATTAACAGCGGCAAATATGTTGGAGCACTCATGCTATCCGGAGCTGGAGAAAAACGCAAGATTGATCGCTGGAATCAACAGTCTAACGTGGGATGCTTATTGGTTCTTCTTAATCAAGCCATACAGCCAAAGAGCCGCCTTGAAGTGCCTAACCGATGTTGTCGGGTATATTATACCCGACATTCAAGATGCCACCTTCGCCGCCCAATTCAGTTTGCGCCTCAACAAACCACCAGAAGTAGAACCAATGCTTGCGATAAGCCAACTAAGGTTTAAGGGCAAACAACCTGAGGCATGACTCACTTCGCCAACTGCCAGATCGCCCCTGAGAGATAGACCGCATTTAGTAGGATTTTGTTTCATAGATCTTTTTAGTTTAGTAGTATTTATAGACCCTTTCATGCATTTAGAAAGGGTCGTAAAATTTTTGTATATGACTTAAACCCTGAAGTTGCACTATTGTACTTTAGGGATATTCTTTTATGAAACTTGACCAATTATTCTGAATTTGATGAGGAAGGCTTTTACGCAATGTGCACTATTGTCATTGTTTGAAAGCATTTCTATGTTGAAGAAGGAATTTTGAATAGCGATTGATATTTCGGATTTATCTACAGCTCCAATGGTACTATTATCTGCGTCTGTATTCATTTTCGTTATATGAATTGTTGTTTAAATCGCTCTTGCTATTATCGCTTATATATATATATATATGTGTGTGTGTGTGTGTTTTTCACAGCATTCCTTATCCATTCCACTATTGGTTGTTTATCGCATGCTTCCCTTTCAATCATATATATGTATCGATGATATAAACAGTGAATGCAATAATTTGTATTTATCGCTTCATTGTGACTATTCACATGAAGCAATCTTTGAATGATTGAACATCTCTTATTTATTTTACAGAGTCATCTATATGCCTGTTAGATAGATAAAGATTATTTAACGCTGCATTCTGAATGAATAAGCTATTCCCGGGATTAGTAATAGTTTCTCTATTTTCGTCAATAGAATAAGCTAGTCGCCTATCACTTAAGCAAACTATTCATCACCCATCCATCCCTTTTATTTCATTATCGGGAAACTGGTCCCGTTATCTCCAGTCGGAGCCACCATCCCAAACAGAAAAGGAGTTGTACCAAGGTCCGGACCGGGTGGTTATCCCCCAATGTTGTGGCAGCGATTTCTGAGGCCTCAACGCCTCCCTGACACTCCTATGATGTGCCTCTATGATCGCAATGACACCTCATCTATGGTGGCATACTCTAGTATCCCCTGGGTAATCACATCCAGGTTGTGCTCCATCTCTACTAAGGGGTCTGCCCCTTCCTCATAATCAACACCTACTATTTGATAGGTTGCTTGCCATGCTATTGGCAACATGCCAAGCAGTATTTCTGATCCAACATCTGCACATTTATCACAAGTTAAATCTCAATTACAAGTTTTACTTGCGTCAATCAATTTTTCTCCTGGTGGTAGTGGTAGATTTGGATCCCATCTGAAATCCGTGCCGACATAAGCATAATCGTCCAAAACAAGTGCCTAGCAATGTAGCCAACCTAAAAATTGTGGAGGGAAATGCCTTTGTTGGCCTCCTCCTCCTCGGGGCATGAGCTCACTCCACCGCACTAGCCTCGGATCCTAGGGGCCAGGATCTAGTACTTCTGCACATTCGTTCCAAAACAAGGGCACCCGCTCTAGAAAGAAAGTAACCAGTATAGAATTGAAACCAAACTGTTTTGTTTTCCCTCATTTATCCTTGGTTAGTTGTCTCTTCATATTTTCGAGTATTCCTCCACACCAGTTGAATACTGTGGGAGTTAGACAATCTAATGCATATTAGAGTTATGACCGTGAGGCTTCGTGAAGAGCTTGCATGCCAGATATGCTAGCTATGGTGAACAAAATCATTCTCAGGGGATGATTAGTGATTGTTTCTATCTTCACTTTCCCACCTGTGGTCATCTCAAAACCTGGGAAATGTCTCTTGAATATAGTACTCGTAATCCCACCTCCTCAATGAGATCCAAAAATTTAGACTCTCTCTCCCCTCTTAGACAATCCGGTGATGAAATAAGTGTATGTTTCTTCAAGCACTAGCTCCTGGTCTTTGATTATGAAGAGATCCTAATCAACATCCCATAAGCTAATAAAATAAAGCAACAATTCCATTTGCGCTCTTAGTCCTGTAGTTCTGAAGAACTTAAGCAATCCATAGTTCCTCAAAGCATTGATACATTTAGGATCTTGGGCCGCCTAATGGTCTTCTACCTCATGGCCCCGTTGTTTCCATTCTAGCACCATGGTGGTAGAAATCTCCTACAAAACAACATTAAACACAAGTTAGAAATTTTTTCAGGGATCAAAACTGAGATTTTTTGCTTTAAAGAGGGTTTTTCCTTCAAAAACTTCCGCCCCGGAACCATCACGCCTATTTTTATTAATAGCGAGATGCCATCGCAGGGACCTTTTTGGCTTGGGGGCGATCATTGCGGGTCTAATGAGCAAACCTGCGATGATCGCCTGCGTAGTTTAAAAACAAAAATCCTTCGAATGACAAGCAAAAATTGAATGAAAAGGTATAAAAATACAATAAATTGCAAGATTACATGCAAAGCTCTTACCTGCTGAAGACGGTTTGAGGAATGATGCACTGGATCTCCTACACTGGTCATTTGCAAATTGAGAAAAATAGGGCACAAATGCACTCTCAAAACTCACTTTGGTGACATAGTAAAAATGCTTTTACTTATGTGCTATTTATAACTTTTGAGTTCACTTTTGCCAATATTTTTGAATATTTTATTATCATTTCTCGATATCAGTGATGGGTGAATTTCCTTGTGCAGTTACAGGTACTTTCTAGTGAACATGTTTTTGGAAATAATACTAAAGGGGGGGTGAATTAGTATTATCAGATCAATAATTTTTCATTTCCCAAATGGATTTATATATGCTACTTCTGCGAAGTGAACTAGCGTGTACACGCTACTATGATTAGAGAAACTAGTGTATACTGAGAGAACTTATGATTTAGTCAATTTATCATGTGTTGATCTTTAACCAGAGCATCAGTAACTTATTAAACAGTGTAGTAAAAATAGAATAAACCATCACACATAAGCAACACACATGAACACCAAGATTTAAGGTGGAAACCCAATATGGGTGAAAACCACTTGTTGCTATTGTCTCTGTCTTCTTTTAATAATAAGAAAATTTGTTTACAATCTTGTATTGGTGCAAACTCATACCAGTATGCAGACACCCATCTACAGAAGGCTACAACCTTCTCTCATTTTCCAACGTCTACTGGAAGGGAGCTACAACCCCCTAGCTCTTGTACTAGCCAATGTGTTTACTAGTACGTAGGCGCTAGCCTACAGAAGGCTATGACCTTCTCTCTTCCTCCAGGGACCACGTTTCATAAATTTTCAGATTGGATGCTCCTAGCACACAACAATACACATGAAGGCTTCGTTTCATCAAATTTTCATATTGGACCCACTAGAAATGTCAAACCATATCAACCAATAATAATTTAATCTGAACAGTCAGATCACTGTCACCAGAACACTATGTTGAACCCAAGAACTTGAATTATCATTCAAAACCAGCTACAACCTCAAAAATCATGCATCAAAATGTATATGCTACTTTATTGAACCCAACCTGCATGTATACACTACTTCCTTTAATCAAACCTGTGTATACCTTCAAAACTACTGAAACATAAAACTTCTGATTCAAGTCTGTATCAACCAGCAATATACTGAACATCTATTGTCAATTTACAGAGCTTTACACAGGCAATAGCAAAGATCACCCTTCTCACTTATACAATTAATCAATCAGATACCAAACTCCTTATGCATTGAGTTTTACATTTAGATCTAAGAAGACTTCATTGACAGACAATAGTAAAACAACAGAACTGATGAGATAGATCAGTCAGATCCGAAGAATAGGCTTTCCTTTGGTATACGCTACTTGGAAGAGTAGAACCTATGTGTACACACTCTTTTACCGAGATGAACCAACACATAGATCTATAAATACTTACTTATAAATTTGCTGCTATTCCAGACTTTAGACAAATCGAGATCATGATATTTAAAGAATAGAACAGGTATACATAATTAGATCTAGCCTAACCAATATCAGATCATTCAATGATAAGTCATTTTAGGCCTCATGATCCTGATCCAACATTGATTTCAAGGTGCACAAAATATTTCAGATCAAATTACAAACATAGCCCCTGCAACATAAAATATACTTTAGATAGAAGTATTCCTTAGAAACCCTTTCACTTGCACACTGGCCTGATGATCTTCTCCTCCTTATATAGTTTTAGGCCTTTCTCAATACCTCGGACCAAAACCTCTTAGGACCCATGGTATTCTTGGACGGGATCAAATAATCGTTACTCTACTCAATATTGTGGGATAATACCATGGTATTGACCCCTGATTACTCTTCTTGTGAAAGTGTGTGTATACGTATATGCTCTTTTTGTTCTATGAACCAGCATGTATATGTTGTTTTGACTAAGTGGACCTACGTATACATCTTAAACTACCATTCACCATCCTTTACCTTCAACTTCTTCATTATGATTGGTAGGTTGTAGTTCCATCTTCCCGTTCTTCTGTAATAATTCCCTGTTACATTTGAATAGACTTGTTACCCTGTGGGTTGCCTTTCATAAAAAATGAACTGACCTACGAGTGATTTTCCATCAAGGAAAACACTTGTATCATGATGCAAACACATGTGACTAATTCAAATGATTTTTGTTTCTTTTATCTCTTTTTGAGACTTGTCAAAAATAAATGAAAAAGGAACCCCCTTGGAGTCATCTTTAAGCTCTTTTATAACTCTTGAAAAATGAAAAGATCATCAAGTACTTGTTATTTTGAACTCGTTAAATTAAATGAATTGATGTCGTTTCAGTATGTGTTTACCCCTTTTTCGGGCTGATATTGACTATTTACAAAAAAGGTACACCTTGGTCGACATGGTCAAGAGGTTCTCTCAAATATTGTTTTCTACGTTTTCGAGTTCAAGGGACAAATTACGAAAAGGAACACGATAGATTTTTTTTGTTTTCGTCTCTTTTTCAAACTCTCTAAATGTGAAAAAGATACTGAGTTATTATTACGTCAAACTCATTAAAATTTTATTATGAAAGACGTGTCACGATGATGAGACCGAGTTTCTCCTTCCTAGGACTCGTAAAACTTACTAGGATGGATTCCTTCGAAGAATGAAATTACATGACAAGCATATGATATCCCTTTCAAGCTTGTGATAAAACTAATTGGGGTACTCACTAGAAATAGTAGGGAAAAATGAAAATGAAACATCCTTTGTATAGGCAGCATGTCGCTCTTGAACAAGACACTCTTCTATTTTTGTGTCGAGTTTGGGATATCTTCACTCAGCAACTTGTCCTACTGGGTTTGGGTGATTCATTTTTGCCTCTCATATGACTAATCTAGTTTTCATCATGACCTTTAGTCCTATGTTGAGTCAAATTCTTCCACATTCCAGAGTCGTGTCACCAGTGTTCAAGAGAGGTCCTATCTGTAGTTATTTACCTCTACATTGTTTGACCCATTGTTACATTCTTGGATCTTATTAATTTCATTCCACTTTATTCCTTGTTTCGTGTCGATGATGGGGCATTTATCGCGGCCCTACTTTAATGGGTCTCTTCCTGTTGACTTCATCTCACAATCCAGGGAAATGACTTAGACACTCCCTTTCAGTACCTTAGAGCTTGCATGCCTTAATGGCAAGTTCTTCACATCCGATGATAGGTTCCCATCATTGGCCTTCGATCAAATGATTCCACGAGTGTTTGACACCAACTTCATTATCACATTCACAGATTGTACTATTGTACCTTGACAGCTATTGTCATCATTGGTGGCTTCTCTTGTTCGTGTTAATGACCCACATCATTGGCCGGTAATTAGGCGGTTTTCTAGCATGTTCGACTTTGACACATTCATTCACATGTTAGAATTCGTACTTTGATCGAGTTATGATGGAGCACAAGACCTTGAGTCTTGTCTGATATGACTCAAATTGTGTGGAGTTATGTGGTATTCACAATTGTACACATGTTTCTGTTATATGGATGGTTGTGACCATACCATGGGACTTTACATTTATGATGATCCTTCTGTATCGGGTCACTGCGTCCATACCTCAGATCTTAGATTTACAGATGATCCTTCTCATTTGGATGGTTGCGCCCATACCATGGATCCTTTCATATAGTCTATATCATCTGGATGATTGTGTCCATACAGTGGATTCATGTTTTGATATCAAATAATAAGCATATGTATATGTGTCCTTGATTTGCAAGTCTCCTAATAGTGTTTGTACTCGTCCTTGCAAAATCTTGTAAAGCATCTCAACCATCACTCCCCGTTTTGCCTTCATGCTTTACGGGGCATCTGTTACATAGTATTTTGTCACACCTCCTGCACTTCCCTATGACATACCCTGAAGTTCCCGAAACATGACCATTATGCAGTGCACTCATTCATATATGAAGCTTAGATCCTCCCTAAGGCATTGATTAGAAAATTCCTTGAGCTTCCCCTGAAGGAAATAGCTCTTAAACCCTAATTTGAGGATCATTGCTCTTATGAGACTAAAAATTGTGATTGTCACTTGTTGTATTATAATCAACCTGCGATGGCATTGCTTTATTTATGTATATACCTGCGATGATCCCAAAAAGGAAATTTTCCCAAAGAGGATGAGAAGCTTCAAGATCTAGAAGCTTCTAGAACGATGAGCTGGAGGTTGTTCGGCATAGATAAGGTTGAGTTCTCCCAACTTGGACTCTCGGTCTTATCCATATGAGCTACCTCCTTAAGATAAGGGCCTACTCCTATCTTCAGAAAGATCCTAAATCCATTTCCTAGCCTATATATTCATCCTTTCCCATTCCCAAATGGTTGGTCTATGTGTATTTGCACCCTTATGCTAAGATTGTGCCTATATGCTACTCATTTGGCTTCGAGAAGGAGTGCTTGGAGAGCTTAGCTTGAACTTGGAAATTCATTCAAGAAGAGCCTGTTAACATCAAGGCTTGGTTGTATGCTTCCACTTCTTTTCTATTAATATACAATTTCTGGTTCATTTTCCATTGATGTGTATGTTTATGTATCATCTATCTTAACATTCCTTGATTAGTTAAGTAGGTTTCTTTTGAATATGCTATTGCTATCTGCATGCCTTGTTGTGTCTTGATCTCTTGGGCAGGTGCAT
Source organism: Pinus taeda (assembly GCA_000404065.3). Lineage (NCBI taxonomy): Eukaryota > Viridiplantae > Streptophyta > Pinopsida > Pinales > Pinaceae > Pinus > Pinus taeda. Next base: position 12,672 of record APFE030614567.1, read on the forward strand.
AAATGTTGTGAGCAGTAGGAATGAGCCCGTGATGCAAGTGAATCAAGATCTTCAACAAATGACGACTTGATAGCATCAGAACGAGGTAGGCCATCTTCTTCATCTCTCTTTTCAATTGTAACTTAGGAAAGTGTCTAGTAGACTGTCACCTAGGTTGCTAGTCCCACTCATTGGGCTAGAGGGATTTTCTCTGTCCACAAAGAGGATTTACCTAGACAACAATGGGACATAGTGGTTGGAATCCCAACCCCTCCTGAAAGGGGCTGTGGTCAGTTGAGCTATGGAGATCTCTCTTGTAGCTATGTTGGACATAGCGGAGACTTTCATCCCATGTGCGTGGATGCTTTGAGTTTTACATGTGCAGGATGTGCAACATCATCTTATTGACGACCTCTGTTTGGCCATTAGTTTGGGGGTGAAAGTTCGTGGACTTAGTGAGCTTGGTATCCAACAACAACCAAAGGATTGACCAAAATGTACTTAGGAATATGTTGTCCCGATATGAGATAATGGAATGTTGGACCCTAAAGTGTACCCATACTCATTTAAAGGAGAGTTTTCCAATGGATTCTGCTATGATATTCTTCTTCTAGGTTTCCAGAATGCCCATCTTAGAGAATCTATCGATGATCATGAAAAACAGTCCTTGCCATGCTTGGTAGAAGGAAATCCTGACATGTAATCCATGGAGATAGATTCCCAAGTCTGACGAGGAGTAGGTAGAGGAGTATACAAGCCTTGATTCCTGATTGTAGGTTTGGAAATGGTGCAAGCAGTGTAGGATCTGATGTACTTCCCAACATCTTATTGACCATTACGCTCTGTGATAGTTATATAGTGTTAAACTAGACCAACAACTTGAGAACTTGACACATGTGGCTGGATAGGTGACACCTCCATGTGGATGACACAATGGATTACATGTGACTTATATGATGATGTGGCATCATGAGAGGGTGACATGTGGTAGGTGAATTATACATTTTTCATGGGCCAAAGTGACATATAACAATTGACATGTGGAAGGTGTAGGAAAACTCTAGACATGTGGCAGGTTTTGGTTGATTGATGTAGATGACATGGAAGGTATAATTGGTAGGTTGACATGAAAAGGAATTAGGGTCCAGCCAAAAGAGTTATTCAGGAATTTAGGTGTCTCAGGGAGTTGGAAACAAGCACTTTAAGCTTTTTCTTAGATCCATACTTGACTAATTCATAGTAGAAATGGTTAGCGTTTCACTTGGTCAAGGTTTTGAGTGAGAGGAGGTATTCGAGTATCCAAGCCTCTAAACATTAGAGAAATTTTGAGGTCTAAAATGGGCCTCAAAACAAAAATGTACAACCAAAATCAACTTTATAAGAACCAATAGGATTCAATATGATGATGTCAGCTATGGGCGACAATTCACCTTTTTAGGAGTAAAAAAGGAAAAATATAAAAAAAACTACTTTTTCGACTCATATTTTCAACTTATCTCCCTACAATTTTACTTAAAATTTTGAGTGGGAGCACTAATTAGATGCAAAATTTAATTACTCATCCAAGAAGTACCCATCTTGCATACTTTTGATGGACCTTGCTACACAAAAAATAAAAATTACATGAAAAAAAGTGATTGCAATCATGTTTTTTTTTCCATGTATTTCTCATTTTTCGTGTAGCAAGGTCCATTGAAAGTATGCAACATGAGTAATCCTTGGATGAGGAATTAAATTATGCATCCAACAACTGCTCCCACTTGAAATTTGAGTAAAACAATAGGGAGATAAGTTAAAAATACAAATTGAAAAAATAGTTTTTTCTTTTTTCCCTCTAAACTTTGATGATGTAATCTAATCTTATTTTATTATTTCCACTATTAATTTATAATATTCCTTAGCAGGCCCATTTTATACCTCAAAATTTATCTATTGCATGCAACAAGTTAAGCTACCAACGAGAGACCCATATCAAGATTTAGTTAGAGGTTATCTGGTCATAGTTCTATCTAGGTCAAAGTTCCAGGCTCTAGGTATTTGGGCATCTGGGGATCGGGTAGTGCATGCAATTTTAGGAGATGCAAAAAGAACTAGATGCCAAATATACCAAGCATAGGAATTAGTGCAACTCTCAAGATATAATGGAACCCATGTCAAATCCTTTAAGGCTTATTTGGACCAATAATAAATCCATATAGGTTGCATAAAGTGAAAGGAAGAGGGAACCAAATCTTTGATCCTTGAATTTTTTGATTGTGTGAATATCTAGACCTTGACCATATATTAAAGTGTGGAACCTGACATAACTTACAATTAGAACCTGATGTTAGATTTTTAGGAAAGGCATTTATAACATTATTTGACCAAATCACACAGATAGTTTGGCTTAACACCCATTGAACTAAGCTCTTGGTTTTGGTCATTTGTCCCATGGTTCAAGGTGGCTAAAACTAACAGGTTGTGACCAAAAATTTGGTGTTTTGAGTGATAAATTACTTAAGGGTATGAACTGGACAAATCAGTTAAATATGTGTACATATATAGAAACACAAACGACTTGAGACAAAATTAGATCCCATGCAAAACATCATGTGAGAGTGTTGTGGACATGAGAAGAGGTATAATTCGAAAATGACAAGGAGAGAGAGATGTGATTTAGAAAACTAAATAAGCTATGTGCAAATCATTATAGATTATAAATAATTGTAGCAGAGTGTTGTGTAGAGGTTGAAATTGCAGATTGCTTCAGATATGAAGTTGTTTTGTTAAAGGAAGTTATACATTTGAAGTGTTGAAGATTTATTTGAAGTGTTATCCTAGAAAAGAACGATGCCCATAATCAGATTTGTGAGGGAGATGCTATGATCTAGTGTAAATTCAATTGAACCAAAGAATCAAAGGAAAATAAGATGCTGCAAAGAAAATATTAGAGAAGTCAAGCATATATGATATTAAATTTTATTGCATGTGTGATATTTAATTAAAGAGCCATAGATCTAAGTTTGAAAATGTATGAAAAATGGATTTGAGTGGCTAAAGAAAGTGGGTACTTCCATATCAGGGGATTGGAGTCTCCTTTAGGTTTCTACTTGTAAATATTAGGGGGTTGGTGCCTTTAGGAAGTGGGTGCTTGATCTAGGTGGATTTAGAAAGGCTCAAAAATAGAAGTTCTCAGATTTCATCAAAACTAGGACCAGTTTGAAGAGCTCATCATCTAGATTTGAACAATGTAGATGACATTGAAATCTGAGTATGTATGAGAAAGTTATTGCAGTTTCAAGTTTGTGTCAAACATAAAAAAAAAAGTTCAAAGTCAAAAGTCAACCAAAGGGTGCCATGTGGAACTTGCACAAGCTGCCACATGGAAGCCCAATCAATAGACTATGTGGACCATAGCAGGTGATGTGGAAATATCACAAGTCAACACATGGCATGTAGGTGATATAAGTGGCATATGATGTGGACCAATGAGAGCTTGCCACATGACCCAATCAAATGGTGCCACATGACACCTCAAATTAGGCCCAAGTGGCCTTCGCATGGTGCAACCTACATTTTTATCTTATTCACATGGTTTGGGGAGTAACTTAATATGACTATGACCATGCCAATCACACAATTTGTCTTATTCACCCTCACATTGTTATAAAATGCCATTCAAATGTTTCAAAGGGAACCATGGAGAATACATGAGAGATGAGGGCAAAGGAAGGTCAATGAAGATATGAATCTCAAGAAGATTCTAGGAATATTGCTAGAGCATATGATAGGGAATATTTCAAAGATATTCTCTACAAGGAATCTTTGAGAAATCTTTAAGATTCCCCTGGAGCCAACTTGTGAAGGTGTCAGATTCATGCCAATTTTATACCCAAATGCCCAAGAATTTTGCCAGGATTTTGATGGCCTGATCAGTTTTTTGGTCTGAATGGTATATTTTTCAGAAGTTGAATGTCAGGGGAAGAACCATGAAGGGGGAACCTTGACACAGGAATCTGTACAAAATCGAAAAGATTCCCTCGAGGCCCGAAAATGATAGTTTCAGAACTAAGTCAACTTTATACTCATTTTTATCATTTTTTCGCAATGAACGTGATGGTGTGATCAATTTCATCATCTGAGCAGTCAAATTTTAGTCAGCCCACATAAGAGAATATTATAGGAATCTTTGAGATTCCCGAGGAGCTCAAATTTGACCGAGTTATAAGGTGGTCAAGTTTACATTCAAATTTCATGATTTTTCACTAGAAATTCAACCATGAAATCCATTTATTCAGTAGAGGTGTGAATTTTTAGGCCATCCCTAGAAGTGGAGGTATAATATGTATTAATGCCATGTCTTCTTTTTATTTTTATTGAGATGATCATTTGATGTTGAGATCCTTGTTTTCCATTTTGTTGGAGGATCCTTGTATGCCACTTAATGTTAGAGTTTGATATTTTGTCATGATGCTCAAGATATTTTATGAGTGATAGTTCTTATAGAAGAGCGTATCGTTGAGAGACATGCTACTCTAGTTAAGGGATTTCTTCCTTGTATTAACAAAGAATACATCATGTACTCATCATCATCTTGCAACATTTAATGAAGCGGCCTCCCCACTCTTGACATCATGCCTGGAGACGTAGTCCACACTGGACAAACTATGTTATCAAGTTATGTGTGTTATTTTATTTTATGGTTTCTTTTATGTTTCCTTTTCTTTAAAGTATGCACATGCAGTTTTTCATACTCTTTCACATGCAATTCTGCTAACATCACAAAAGTAAAAGATATTGGTTAATTCCAGTAGATGAGAGAATCCAAATCAAGTTTGGTATCAAAGCAGTCTTCTTGCTAATGCGAATAACGAGTGTGAATCATAACCAAATATTGAATGTGCAACAAGAAGGAAAATGGAGGATCAAAGAGATCTCTACGAGGCCTTCTACAGGATGGCAAGTATGGTAGGTATAATGTATGCAAATTATGAGGAGAAAATGGAAAAATAGGAACAAGAGAAAAGGAGAGCAAAGGACAGTGCTCCATCTCCATCTTCAAGTGAATGTTCTTCTTCTTCATATTCTTTCCATCATTCAAATAAAGAAATAAACCAGAGTCTTCAAGCAAAGAATGTTGAATTGGGGAGACTTCTACAACAAGAAGAAAAGGAGAAATATAGATTGTAGCTTCAATTACGAGCCATGCAAGAGGCCTTGGAAAGGTTAAAATACAATGAGGGCTTAGAAAATCCATCATCATCGGATTTAGAGGTAAACAATGTTGATAGTTCTTCAACTTCATTTTCACATGATGATGATGATGATGATTTGGGTTCTTTTGAAAAGAACATTATAGGCATTGGTTCAAGATTAATGAAGAACGTGGGATATGAAGGCAAGGGCCTAGGATATAATGGGAAAGGCAATGTGAATCCCATCTAAATGGTGGAATTACCACGACGTGTAGGATTAAGCTACATTAGGATATTCAAGAAACAAGTCTGAGATAATGAAGGATGCTGAGAGTACATCACCATCCTCTAGTGATTGTGATTTCATGTCATTTCCAAATGGAAGTGAGCATTCCAAAGAGAGAGCCAATGCGAGGTATAAAGAGTCTTAGTATTCTAAAGTTCATTTTGATTACAAGAAAATTGGTAATAGTGAAAAAAAACTTGTGGCATAGAAAACCATGTAGCTTTTATGGCTTGTATAACCATGTGGTTTCCAAGTGAAAAATAAAGTGGTAGCAAGGAAAAAGGAAAGCCATATAATACATTTTCCACATCATGGTAGGAAGAAGGTAAAGTAGGTCTAGAGGAAGAATAATTTTTGTAGCCATTGTAATAAGCATGGGCATCAAAGAACTACATGTTGGGAGCTCCATCTAGAGCAGTGACCGAAGGACCAGAAAGAACTTGAAAAAGAAGCAACTGGTGAAGTTGTTAGAAAAGAGAATAAAATATAGAATGATGACCTTCTCACTTTGTTGAGTGAAAGATGGTTTTATTAGAGATAGTATCTTATCATGGCGACATTTTGTAAATATGTTAAACATCATTTTTTCACATTAAGAAAATGACTATTGGTTTGGATCTTTCGCTATCCATCAAATTTTTCCAAAGAACCCCCATGAAAGGCTAGAACCCAAACAATCCCAAAGAGAATGAAATTCTTGGATCTCAAGGATCAAAAACCTATTTTTGGCTTCCTATGCAATTCCCTAGTCAGTTTTTGTGGATACCTAGAAGAGACCATTAGAAGTTGCACAAAAGTGTGCCCTATCTTATACTATGGCCCACACACATGACTTAACCAAAGTAAAATATAAAATTTAAAGTTTAGAAGCTCTTTTAGTCGAATCTTTCCCAACTAACAACTTCGAATGGATGCCTACTCAAGCCTAATCTCTCCCATCATGGAGCTACTTCCCTCTCTTTGTAGATCCCCTATCCCAACATTTGTGGATCTCATCCCTTAGGAAGAGGATCCCAAACCTCCTCCTCTTAGCCTATAAATAAAACACATTCCAGAGGATTGGGGAGGACCAGTGAAGGTAGGCTTATGTTGCAGAAATAAGGCTAGGAGGTTGTTCATCCAAGGAGAAGGTTGGAGATTGTGAGAAGAGGCTTATAACATCATGGCTTTGAGTTTGCAAGTTTTTTCTCCCTTTTATTTAATAAAAAGAAACTGTTCTTTCCTAATTATATCTTCTCTAATATCATTTGTGGGATTCCTTGATCACTCACATAGGTTATGATTGGTTATTGATTGAATTTACGATATATGCTGAGTTACGTGTTTCATTTATCTTTTATTCTATATACTACATGCTTTTATCCTTTGTGTGTTTCTTTCTATGCATATCTCCTTCGCAACGTCATGGAGAAGCCATGGAAAGCATTGGAACTATCTCTAAATAATAGAGGATAAGCTAACTATAAAAGGTACTAAAAGGGACTTCGAGAGGAATTTTGATAAACTGGTAAGTGATATTTCACATATGAATTGTTTCAATCAATCGTAATATAAGGAAATGTAGCAGTTATTTTCTTATTTGTTACTAGATTTCATTTGGAATTTAGGGAGATCCATCTTGTCCACAAGAGGGATTAGTCTGCCTAACAAATTGGCAACTCCACTTGGGAACGTCTCGCTCTCCATCATTCTCTTTGTTTTAACCTTTGATCCTTTTTTCATAGTCCTCTTTCAGTGTTTGGAAAATATTGAAAACCTGGATTTTATGATTTATTTGACGTGTTTTTATTTTTTCTAAAACTTTCCTGCTATGTGCACTTTATCTTTAGGCATGGAGTGTATTTCTGCACAATTTTTCCTTTGCAACAATGCGTATGTGCAATAGATTGAGCTATTGCTTGCGCACATACTTGGAATTTTTTAAAATTTCAGTTTTCTCTTCATCAAGTCTAGAAATTTTTATTTTTCCTATTAAATTACACTTTTTTACCTTATGGAATTATCCTCCTTATTTCGATTTGACTTTTGGGGTTGCCTTTTTGAAGAATTCTTTACTTTTGTAAATTATGATTTGAAGTTTGGTCTGGTGAATTGCTAATTAATCAATGAAAGGAAGAGTCATTGTTGGATAGTTTGAGTCGGTTTCCTTTTTATGTCAAAGAATCAAATTAAGTACTTTTTTTCTCAATTGCAAAGTGTCATTAGTATTAGGAAAATTTAGGGTTTCTCAAGAGAGCACTTGTGGTTGGAAACTTGTTTTTTTCCATAGTGATTACTGATTATTTCCCTCTTTAAGATAATAAAATCTTCTGCTTACAGTGCTTTGCAACTCATTACGTCAAATTGAAATTACAACTTGTGTATTTCGAAGGAATAATTCATAGATTATTTAGGGTATGTAAGAAGTTGATAAGATCAAAAGTTTACTTCTTGTACTTAGATTTTGAGCAAGTTGTATTTCTTGAAGAAGAGCCAAGAATCATGTATTTTTCATTCTCTTTGATGTGTATCTTGAAAATGACTAATTGGTTATTGTATTTTTTGAAAAGTGAATGAAACCTCTTCCCTTATTTTAGTTACAATTCATCGAAATGAAAAGCATACAATATCATGTTCGATTGCATTAGGTTTTTAGTAGTCATAATGCCATTAGTTTCACATCCATTTACCCACTGAGTAAATAACAACTTTAAAAAATCATGCTAATAAAATCAATCTAGATTTTTTTACTATTTTAGGGCTCTTTTCCACCTACATTAGATAAGGTTGTAGGGCTTTTGAATAGGGAAGTGAGTTAACTTTCCAAAGCTGCAAACAAACATTAACATCTTGCGATAGGGAGTAAATCCATTTACTACAATTTGGCTCTAGGAAGCCCCCCTTACAAAGGAGTTAAGCAGGAGATCATGTCGGACCTAGTGGAGTGATCGACCCCACTTCATTGGTTATGGTAGAGTGATTTACACATATTAAAAATGGTGCCGAAAGGTACTTGGGATTCACTTGGATGTAAGCCTCATATTAATCATGTTGAGGATCTTTCAATGGGATTGACCTTCGTTACTTTGCCCTTGCATGTGTGTTCAATCTGGGATTGTCCCCCTAGGTTAAATTGTTTTATATGGTAACATTAGAAACCATAATCTTAGGGATATTACCCAAGGTGATGATGGAGGGGAAGCCTTTGTTGTACCTAGAACAAATGTTGGCTAGACTCACTTGGACCTTTTTGGAGGGTATTCTTCGTTCGAGATGGCATAAATGAAGATTAATTGCACCGGATCATGTACATTATGCAGGTTGGAGCACAACTGGTTCTACCCACTCTATCTTTAGCCACTTTTAACAATTATCTCTGTGACATTTGGTTTCATTACCAACTAGTGATTTCACTGTGAAAAGCTTGTTTGCATGGTTTGATTACTTAGATTTACTAGCACATGTTATTTGCTTGTTTATACTTTTTACAGACCTTAGGCGTGGATTGTGGTTTTCAATTATTAATATTGATAATAAACTTATCTAAGTTGAATCTAATGGAAACAATGCCAAAATTTACTGATAAAGAACCCCCTTATAACAAGAATCCTAATCCTCTCCTTGAATTTTCAAATGTTGGTCCTCCTTATATGGCTGCATTATCACTTCTTGGATTCACGATAGGTTTATCAGTGTGGTGGTTTTCAACTTCTTTAATGCCAAATACCCAAAATATTCCACCTCTACCGAGTTTTTCACCTTAACTGAGTTCATCATCTCTACATCACCAACCTCATGTAGACCCTTTACGTTCTTCACCCAACATGTCCTCTTCTCCTTCTTCTTATTCACTTGGTAAAAGCCTTGATGCTAGTAACTAGGTGACTAAGAAGAAGAAGAAAGGGAAGAAGAAGACAAAGAAGAAAGATGAGAAATATGTCAACCAACCAACCATGGGTGTAGGTAATGGTATTGTTGAGGAAACTTTCAACATGCATCGCAAGACTAGATATCCTTGCAATCTTTGTAAGGGTGGCCACTTACTTACTGATTGTCTTGGTATTCCTAAGGTCTTAGAAGTATGGTCAAAAAATTATCATCAACCTACTGTTGATCCATAAACCAATGATTGTGAGGTTCCTTGGAAAATGGGTAAAGTGAGGTTTCCTTGTAGGTTATGCAAATGGATTCATCATAGTCACCTTTGCACTCATATGGACAAATCATCAAAATTGTTGGAAAAACTTACTATTCCACAAAACAACTTCCAACTCATTACCATAAAATTTCTCCAAAACTATCATCAATTGACGAATTAATTGATCTAATTCCAAGTATAGTCAATCCCACTCTTCCATTGGAGAGTGAAACACATATCACTCAGGTTGATGAGCCATTGGTTGATCAAGTGGTCAACTTGATACCATTTTCATTTGATCCCACTCTCCCTTTAGAGAGTGAAAATAATACCACTCAAGTTCTTCTTGTTACTTCATATTCTTTTACACATGGGGGCATTTCACATTTTTCCATTGAACACCCTTTGAGTAATGAGGCTATTTCCTTTGATTGGAGTAGGCTGATAGGACCTCGTCTTCCTTCTTCCACCCCTTTCCAAATCATCATGAAAGCGTATGGTAAGAATTTATGACACACAAATGTAGATGAAGGTGTTTTTCTCGGTATTTTATCCTCATCTACTTGGTAAGCTTTGGGTTCCCCTTAACTTGTACTTGTTACATAAAATCTTTTAGATTTTAACAGAACGATCAACGAACCTTTAGGGATCCTTCCTAAGATACATATTACTATGGAAGGAAAGCCTTTCTGTATTGATGTTATGGTAGTCCAAGGCTCCTTGTATTTCAATTTTCTCCTTGGGTGAGACTATGTCTAATGCCATGAAAGCTTCCATATCGACACTCTTTCGTGTGATGTCTTTTCCTCACAATGGAAACATTGTGACTATTGACCAACTTTCATTCGTTGATCTTGATTCGACTACCAACCATCCAACATCCCTGAATGTTCCTTATTTGCAAGTGGTATCTACCTTGCCACAAGTTAATTATGTGGCAACTAGTCCCATGTTTTCAGTTACCGATGCAAGTGAGCCTCTCATTGTTTGCTTGACTACTTATGGCTTAGATCCAGTCATTGCCATAGGGAACCTTATGGGGGAAATTAATTTTCTTACCCCTTTTGATTCTCTTCACATGTCTTTTTTCCAGAGAGCTATTCTTCCTTCTGATGAAGATCTCTTGGAAGCCATGGTCAAGAAATATACCTTGGCATGTGTTTCTTCCAAATGGAAGACATGATCCAAGTCATGAGAGGATGGTTCTTTTACTATGTCATCCTTATTAAAAAATGAAACAGGTTCTTAAGAGCATAGTTATTTTTATTTCAAACTGGCATAAACATGAAACAACCCCTGAGGATGGTTCTTTTGCTATGTCAACCTCATTAAAAATGAAACAAATACCCCTGAGGATGGTTCTTTTACTATGTCAACCTTGTTAAAAAATGAAACAAATACCCATGAGGATGGTTCTTTTACTATGTAAACCTCGTTAAAAAATGAAACAAATACCCATGAGGATGGTCCAATTACTTTTTCAACCTCATTAAAAATGAAGCAAGTGCCTTGGAGGATGCTTCTTTTAATGTTTCAACCTCGTTAAAAAATGAAATAATTGATAATGAGGATAGTTCTTTTACTGTGTCAACCTCATTAAAAAACGAAATAAAGTTCCTGTGAGCATAGTTATTTCCATTTCAAGCTCACATAAAAATGAAACCAATTTATGAAGTTCATGAGCATAGTTCTGTTTCAAGCTGGTTAAATAAATGAAACAAGCCCCTTTTTAAACCAAGTCTTTTATGTGATTTTATCAATAAACCTTTATTTCATTTGCCTAATAGTAATTTTTCGTTTACTTAAGCAGATCAAAGAAATCTCGGGGGCATGTGCCTCTCCATGGGTACATTGTAATTATGTTTTGGTTGCAACAATTTTTTAACATCTTTTTACGATTTTCTACTACTTTTCATATTTATCTTGCGTTACATTTGATTACTGATGCATTGGAATTTGTAAACCTTTATAAGAGAGGAAAAACAATTTCATCCATATACTGTACAAAATAGACTGTGATAGAAGTAGTAGTTTTCATTAAGTAGAATGTCTGTAAAAAAGTGTGTTTTTACAAAAATGTAATCCAAAGACATGAGGCCCCATGGCCTTTATTATCTGAACATGTCGATGCATCATTAAAAAACAGAATCTAGCCCTAAGACTAGAAGCTATGCATGATGATCATGGTAGAAAAAAGTAGTGTGAGCTACTCATCGTAGAAAGTGACTGACCGATCTAGGATCCCCCACAATGTGCCTCTGGTAGCGAAGAGGTAGGTCATCAATCCCAACATTTGAGATGTCTAGGGTCAACCTCTCTAGGTTGTGCTCCAGCTTAGGAAAATCCTTTGTTGCATTGGGGTTTTGTACTGGGGGAGATGCCAACTGCTCACCACACTTGTCAAATTTGCATAGTCCCATGGTCTCACCATGCCCACATTTGCATGATCTTTTCGAATAGTCATTTTTGGATGCCAAAAAATAAAAAAAAAATTGAAAGACACAAAACAACCAAAATGTGAAGCTTTTACCTAGGTCACCCCACTACATCTCAGCTGGTAGTGGCATATCTGGATCACCATTGTAATCTATGCCTACATATGGAAAATATTCAATCATGATGATTTGATATTACAACCATCCAAAGGAATTGAGATTATACCGAATCGTTGGTCCTTCACCACCTCCATGGCATGCCATCAATGTGATCCACTTCAACATGCGATGATCTCATAGTACTCCTCCATCTATGGCTACCTGTGGGGAAATAAGGGGGATCCTCTCTAGAGTAATGAAATGACAAAGGAACCATACCCAAAATTCTTGTTTTTTCCGGTTTTCACTCTAGTTAGCTTCCCTTTTAGGTTGGAAACTACCCCTTCACACCAGTTGAATATTGTAGGCTGTAAGCACTCTAAGGAAATATGCATCTGATCCTTGGTGATAAAGTGAAGTGATACACTCCCACATAATCATGCAAAAATGAACCCAATAGCTCTCAAAGGAAGCCTCTCAATGGTTTTGATATCAATTCTTCCACCTTTGAGTGCAGCTCCTTGAAAGCAATGTTGCACTAGATAGGTGGTAGTTATTTGACCACCTCGTCTATGTCCATATAGAGAAATGTCCACTCCACGACGTGGGAGCCTAGACAAGAAGTAGATGTTATCAAAATATATAGTGAGTCTATGGTCTCTAATCATAAAGCAATCTTCTTGTACATTCCACTTTCTCACCATCTATTTCCAGCAAATCTAGCTGGGCATTCATGCCCTAAAATTGTGAAAAATTTATACAGGCCACAGTTCCTCAAAGCTTGTAACATTTCTATATGGTTCAAAGGAGCTATGTCTTGTTATTCATGTTCACTCTCTCCACTTCATTTTTGTAGCTCAAAACCCTGCAAAGAAACATGGAGGATCATTAGAAAAAGTTGTGGTGTTTTTTGGCAAAACACTTGGGCATTTTTAAAGATTTTTTCAAAGCCCTCAGTGCTGTGCGCATTGCTTTTGAAGACCAATGCAAATTTGTGTGGTTATAGACCTAGAAATTGCGTAAATATTGTTTTTCTATGTTAAAAACTTAATCAGTGTGCACAAACCCAATGAAGGTGAACTGCGCACGTTGAGGGCGATTTTTGATTTGATAAACCCCCCCAAAAACCTAAATACACGGTGAAATGAAAAACAAAAAATAATGAAAATGAAGATATCGAAGAGATCATTTACTGGAGAAGGAGACTCATGATTTGGTTAAATGGTTTTCCCATAATCTACCTCTGAAGTTCTTGGTGAAAAATGCACTCTATCACTCTCAAATGGTAAAAAACACAAATGGTAAAAAGCTTTTACTTTTTTGGATTTTTATGTTTTTTTGGCTGATTAAAATATTATTTTTTGCCTATTAGCCTCTGAAACCTAATTTTTTAATATTTTTACTATATTTTTGAGTAATGATGATAATTTTTGAGTTTAAATATGCATAACACATGCTATTTACAAAAGCGAATCATTTTTGCGATGAGTATATCTTTATCACTTTTTTGAGCTCGTTAAAAACTTATGAAAAATCGAGACAAGGAGTTCTCTTTATGCCCTTTTTAGACTCCCTAAACATGGAAAGATCTCCGAGTACTTGACTATTCGAATGCTTAAAAGTAAATGATTAATCATCTATTCAGTATAAGTTTACCCCTCTTATGGACTGAACTAGACTATTTATGAAAAATGTATACGTTGACTAATCATAGTGAATAGAGTTCTCTCCCGCGTTATTTTACCCTTTTTCGGGCTTGAGGAACTAAATTTATGAAAAAGAACATTGTGGAATTTACTTATGTTTTTCTCCTGACTTGCTAAAACTGAAAAAAATTGATCCTCACTTTCTTCGGGCTTGTTACAATTTTACGTTGAAAGAATTGAATGAGTTTTCTTTTTGTGTCTTTTCAAACTCTTTAAACATGAAAACAACATCAAGTTACCCCTTCACTGGACTTGTAAAACTTAAACAATGTAGGACTCGTCAATCATGATGGGATCAAACCACTCCTTCCTAGGGTACGTTAAAAATAATCCAAAGGACTCATCCAAATGATGAGGTTACGGGACATGCATATGTTATCCTCCTCAATCTTGACAAAAATAAAGAGGTACTTGCCAGTAATGGCAGGGGAAATTTTGGAAAGAACTTTTGTTTATATATTAAAAGTAAGTATGTCTCTCTTGAACATGACAATCCATCACCATTGTGTCCAGGTTGGAAAATCCATTTGCCTCTTAGTTAACCATACCTCATTGAAAGTCTTCAGTTGGTTTGGGTATTTTTTTTGAGTCAAATGCTGCTAGGTCAGAATGTCGTGTCACTGATATGTTCAAGAGAAGTCCAACCTTAGTCAAAATTACTTTTCCATTCATAACCTTCAATCACATCGACCATCCCTGAGTCAGTCTTGGATTAATCCAAACTCATATTCTTCAAAACTTGACATGAGTTTCATGTCGCAGGCCCTCCTGCGACAGGTCGCTTCCTATCGACTTCAACTCACTATCTAGGAAGTTGATCTAGAAACCTTCAGTACCTTGGAGCCTGCATGCCTTAATGGAAAGTTCCTCGCCTTCAATGATAGCCTACAGGTTCTCATCATTGACCTTCAATCGAATGATTCTATGAGTGTTCAACTTCAAGACATATATTTTCACTTCATATATTGTACTAGAAGTATCTCGAGAACCATTTTCATTATTGGCGGTTTCTCTCATGCTTGTTAACAATTCACATCATTGATTGGTAATCAAGTGATTTATACCATATTTGACTACAAGACATTCACTTACATGGGTAGATTCCTACTAAGGATCGAGAGATGGAGATCAAGACCTTGGATCTAGTTTCATCCATCTAGGCTACATGGAGTTATTAAATATTCATGATTGTAAACATAGATCCATTGATGTCTGTGTCCATACTATGTCTCTTAAACATGGATATTCAGATGTATTTCCATATTGCTTCTCTAAGACATTTATGTTATGAGTATGGGAATTCCTACCATAATGGTGATTTTATATTTCATTGTAACATTTGATTGATTGTTTCAAGTATTCAACTGTAGTCTCTAACCCGAACCTTGGCATGATAAAGTGCTTTTGTCATCAAGCATCTTTTCTAACTTTTCACTTTAGAGGGAAATCTAGTACATGTCATTTTGTCACATTAGGCAAATGACCATCGGTTTGGATCTTTCATTACCCATAAAAGTGTTCCAAAGCACCCCCCCGCAAGGCTAGAACCCAAACAATCCCAAAGAGAATGAAATTATTGGATCTCAAGGCTCAAAAACCTATTTTTGGCTTCCTGTGCAGTTCCCTAGTTAGTTTCTACGCATAAATCGAAGAGACCATTAGAAGCTATGCAAAAGTGCACTCTGTCTTACACTATGGCCTGTGCACATGAATTAACACAAGTAAAAAATAAAAAGTAAAGTCTAGAATATTTGTTAGTTGAATATTTCCCAACTGACAACTTCAATGAATTCTTACTCAAGATTCCTCCCATCTTGGAGCTACTTCCATCTCTTTGTGGATCCCCTATGCCACCATTTGTGGATCTCATCCCTTAGGAATAAAATACCAAACCTCCTCCTCTTGGCCTATAAATCAAACACAGGATGGAGGATTGGGGAGGACCATTGAAGTTTGATCCGAATGAAAAATGGCATCCACCCATGGTATTCATCCACCCATGGTATTTATCCACCCATGAAATTTAACCATGGTATTATAATTGGCATCCACCCATGGTATTATAAGTGACATCCACCCTTGGTATTCATCCTCCCAAGGTATTTATCCACTCATGGAATTTACCCATGGTATTGTAAGTGACATCCAACCATGGTATTTACCCACCCATGGAATTTACATGTGGTATTGTAACCAAAAAATGCTATAAGTAACACGTCAAATTTTGTAAAAGGATAGATTGTCCAACATAATGTAACCTTTAAAATTATTATCTATTTTAATAAAAAAAAAGTCTCTTTGTGGTTTTGTGTATTGTGTGTTCTCCTCTTTTTCTTTTGGCATTTCAATTTTTTAGATCTTAGAGGCGTCTGCCCCCAAGATCCATTTCAATTTTTTAGATATTGGCCCCCACCAAGATCCGGATCAATGGTATTAGATTCAGGTTATGACTCCATGATAATGAGGGTTTGACGCATATTTCAGTTTCAAATTTTTGTAGCAATCTTCAACAGACTTCATGCACATGCTATGACCTCCACATATCACTTTCTTGGGCAAAGCGAGAATACTTTTTTTATTATTTTTTGCAGGATTTTTTTGGGCGGTGAGTTTGTAGATCAGATCCGAAACTTTTGGCTCAAAATTTACAAAAACAAATAATAGATCTGGATTCCTTGGGAAAAATACCCAAATTTGAAAAAAATTCGATCAAATCAGAGTCCAGATGAGGGAGATATTGGTTGTGTTGCAAAATGTTTCTGACGACAATTTGTGGTTGACAACTCTCCTATCATTTTTTTTATAGTTAAAAAAAAAAATCAAATCAATGACTGCAGACCTGAGCTCCTCTTGAAAAATCACCGAAACAATTGGTCGAATCAGAGTTCGGATGAGGGAGATATCGCTAATTTAAAATCAACTATTTTTTTCAGAACTTTTGTGATGGTGGGACAAATGCAATGCAAATATGAGTTTCTAGAGTGTCCACGTAGGGATTTCAATCACATGGGAAGATGAAAAATTATCATTTTGTTTCAAAAAATAGGTTATAATAAATATTTTGAGTTATATTGATCGAGTTATGCCTATTTTAAATTAGTTTTTATATTTGGAGCAACATTCGGAGCGGGTTCCCTTTGGAGACGTGCCCTCCCACCCTACTTTAGTAGACACCTTCTTCACATTCATCAATTTCATCATAGCAGTATTATTCCCTCCCACCCCATGCTATGTAGGCACCTGCTACTTCATCAATAATTAGCATCACCATTATGGGTCAACCACATAAAATCCTTGTCATCAAAGTCCATTTGCTAGGTCGCGAATTGTTAGTATCACAGTTGATCACAGGCATTACATGGTATCTCTATCCTCAGATCTTTGTTTTTCATGGTTATGGATCATCCACAAACCCACACTTCATCGAAGTCCATTTACTAGGTCGCACATTGTTAGTATCACAGTTGGTCACAAGCATTACAATGTATCTCTATCCTCAAATATTTGTTCATCACAATTATGGGTTAACCACACAAAACCCTTCTCTTTAGTGGCTCTTCATATTCAAAAAAGACTTCTCAGCAGGGAACTTCATGCAATGAGGACCATTGCTTCTTAATGAGGTAGGAATGTTCCGAATGGAAAATGGCATCCACCCATGGAATTTACCCATTGTATTGTAAGTGACATCCACCCATGGTATTCATCCACCCATAGTATTTATCCACCCATGGAATAAACCCATGGCATTATAACTGGCATCCACCCAGGTATTCATTCACCCATGGTATTGTAAATGGCATTCACCCTTGGTATTCATCCTCCCATTGTATTCATCCACTCATGGAATTTACCCATGGTATTGTAAGTGACATCCACCCATGGTATTCATTCACTCATGCTATTTACCCACCCATGGAATTTACATGTGGTATTGTAACCAAAAAAGGCTATAAGTAACAAGTCACATTTTGTAAAAGGACATATTGTCCACCACAATGTAGCCTTTACAATTATTATATGTTTTAATAAAAAAATATTCTTTGTGGTTTTTTTTATTGTGTGTTATCCTCTTTTTCTTATGGCATTTCAATTTTTCAGATCTTGGGGGCCTCCCCCCAAAGATCCATTTCAATTTTTAGATCTTGGGGGCCTCCCCCTAAGATCCGGATCAAAGGTAGGCTTATGCTGCAGAAATAAGGCTAGGAGGAATTTCATCCAAGGAGAAGGTTGGAGATTGTTAGAAGAGGCTTGTAACATCAAAGCTTTGAGGTTGTAAGATTATTCTCCCTTTTATTTAATAAAAAAAAACCGTTCTTTCCTAGTTATGTCTTCTCTGATATCATTTGTGGGATTCCTTGATCACTCACATAGGTTATGATTCGTTGTTGATTCAATTTATGATATATGGTGACTTAAATGTTTTATTTAACATTCATTCTATATACTAGATGATTTGATCCTTTGTGTGTTTTTGTCTATGCAGGTCTCCTTCGAAACATCATGGAGAAGTTGTGGAAAGCACTAGAATGATCTCTAAAGCATCAAGGAGAAGCTAACCTTCAAAGGAACTGAAAGGGACTTCGATAGAAATTTCGATAAACAGATAAGTGATATCCTTCATATTACTTGTTTCAATCAATCTAAATCTACGGAAATGTAGCAGTTCTTTTCTTATTTGTTACTAGATTTCGTTTGAGATTTAGGGAGATCTATCTTGTCTGCAAGAGGGATTAGTCTGCCTAACAAAATCACATGTGAAATGATTGTAAAATTGATGATGTGTTTTCCATCACTTATGAATTCAACATGATATTGTTTTTGGCCTTTTTTTCATAGTTGAGGTATTGGTTTCTATTATGATCCTGATGCAAACTTGACCAAAGATTGTGTTATAAAATCTTGGCAAGTATGAGGTTTTCTTGGGCCATGTTTATTCTTTTAATTGAATATGTATTTTGCAAGATGTACTACATGTTTGCATAAGAGTACATGTGTCGATTCAACACTTATGGCTTTGAAGAACAAAGGTGAAGAAGAAGGAAGTGTGGTCTTTTAGGGTAGTTGTTGTGCAGACAAGGGAGTACAACAAATTGCAGATAGTGGTCATGCTTTTGGAGGAACAAAAGATCCTCAGTGGGGAGGAATGATCCAAGTGGCTCTAGAAAGGTTCGAAAATCAAAATTCTCAGGTTTCATTGAAACTAGGACCAGTTTGAAGAGCTCATCATGTTAATTCCAATGACGCAGATGAAATTGAAATATGAATCTATATGAGAAATTTATTACAGTTTGAAGTTTGTACCAAATAACAAAAAAAAAGTCAAGGTGAAAAGTCAACCAGAGGGTGCCACGTGGCACTCCCACAGGTTGCCACATGGTAGCCCAATCAGTAGACTATGTGGACTACAAAAAATGATATGGCAATATTAAAAGTCAACACATGACATGCAGGTGACAAAAGTGGCATATGATGTGGACCAATGATAGCCTACCACATGGCCCAATCACATGGTGCCAAAGGGCACCTCAAATTAGGCCCAAGTGGCTTTGGCACAGTTCAACCTACATCTTTTCCTTATTCTCATGGTTTGGGGAGTTTTTACAATATGGTCATACGTATACCATATATTATATGGTTTGAAAACTATATTAAAACCAAAATTGGGCTTTAAAACCATATTAAAAACAAATTTGGGAGTTCATGGGTTTTGAACCCAAAACCTCCCTAACAAGAAGTAACTTAATATGACTATGCTAACCATTGTGCCAACCACACACTTTGTCTTATTTACCCTCACACTTTGTTATAAAATGCCATTCAAATGGTTCAAAGGGAATTGTGGAGAATACATGAGAGATGAGGGGACATGCATGCCAATGAAGACATGAATATTGCGAAGATTCTAGAATATTGCTAGAGCATATGATAGGGAATATTTCAAAGAATATTCTTTATAAGGAGTTTTTGAGGACTCTTTAAGATTCTCTTGGAGAAAATTTGTGAAGGTGTTAGATTCATGCCAAGTTTATACCCAAATGAACCAGAATTTCACGAAGAGTCTGATGGTGTGATTGGTTTTCTAATGTTATGAAACAACTCAAGAAAAGATAGAAAAGATAGATCAATGCCTTAGAATTCAGCCTCTTTGATGGGGAAACCTCCTTTACATTACATAAATGAACAATTCTTGGATGATTCAAATGAAAATACCTCCTCTCTATATATAGGAGTCTAAGGGGTCATAACATAATTAGAGCCTACATAACAATAATAATGTAAGGGCACAATAATAACAATAGTGGGCTTCTATGGGGCACAATAGTAACAATATAAGTAAGGGGTACAACTACAATAGTAATGGGGTAATCACTAGTATTATGGGGACCCAACATGCCCCTCTCCTTCAAAAAAAGTGTTGTCCTCAACGCTTGAGTAGTTCTGGATGCTTTTGTATAAAATTCTCATATCTTCAGCAGATAATTTCTTCCACTTGATAAGATACTCTGAAATTCATCGATTGCGTAGCTGTCGAGTTCTTGTTTCTGTGACTGCTTCTGGTTCCAATATAATTTTTCCTTCCTCGTCAAGCTCTGGAAATATTGTTTGAACTAGTAGCTTATCGCCTATAACCTTCTTTAAACATGAAACATGGAAAACTGGGTGCAATCGAGAAGTTGCAGGAAGCTCTAATTTGTATGCCATAGTACCAATCTTTTACAATACCTTGTATGGACCATAATACTTTGGTGATAATTTATTATCCTTCTTAGCTTGCTTGAGGGGCATTTGCTTATATGGTTGTAGCCTTAAGAATACCCAATCACCTACTTCAAAACTTCTTTCAGTACGATGTTGATCTACCTGTTGTTTCATTCTATTCTGTGCCAACATGAGGTTATCCTTTAAGAGTTGGAGGACTTGTTGTTGATTTCGATGTGATGTTCCACTGCTTGAACCTTAGAATTTTCTCTTAAATATGATGTGATGGATGGTGGATGATACCTATAAAGTGCCATAAATGGAGTCATTTTTGTTGCTGTATGGAAGGAATTGTTATACCACCATTCAGCCAGAGGCAACCATTTGACCCATTGTGTCTGTTTATTAGATACAAAGCAGCGAAGATATCCTTCCAAACATTTGTTTACTATCTCAGTTTGCCCATCAGATTGAGGATGATAAGATGAGCTATGATCTAACTGAGTACCAAGACAACAAAATAATTTTTTCCAAAAATTTCCAGTGAAAATGGGATCTCTGTCACTTACAATAATCTTTGGGTTTCCATGTAGCTTTTGAATTGTTTCCATAAATGCAGGAGAAACTGTACTGGCTTTAAATGGATGTGATAATGCACAAAAGTGTGCATACTTGGTAAGTCTTTCAACTACGACCATGATGACACTCTTTCCCTCAGACTTGGGTAGACCTGTGATAAAATCCATTGAAACCTCCTCCCAACGTTGGCTTGGAATTGACAAAGGTTGTAATAGACCCAACATCTTAATTGTTTCAACTTTATTTTGTTGGCAAACCAAACATTCCACCGTAAACTTTTGAATATCTGATTTAAGGCCATCCCAAATAAATTCCTTCTTAACCCTATGTAAGTTTTTAAGAATCCCGAGTGCCCTCCTAAAGGAGAAGTGTGCAATTCCATAAGAATCTTTTGTTTTAGCTAGGAATTCTTACAGAGGTATAAGTGATCTTTGTACCATAATGAATCATTTTGCCAGCTAAATGTATCAGACGTACT
>APFE030614573.1:2339-16953 GCA_000404065.3 Pinus taeda
TTGTCATGTTCATCCTTTCTGACACACCATTTTCTTGTGGTGTTCTTGGAACTGTCTTCTCTCTACGAATTCCATTCTCTGAACAGTACCTATCAAACTCTTTGCTGCAATATTCACCTCCATTATCTGATCTGAGACACTTCAACCTTTTTCCTGTCTCATTTTCAGCCAAAGCTTTCCATTTCTTGAAAGTATCAAATACATCAGATTTATTTCAAATACAATAAATCCAGGATTTTCTGGTTGCATCATCAGTAAAAGTAACATAATAACAAGAGCCACCAAGAGATGATACCTGAGCAGGTCCCCATACATCTGTATACACAAGCTCTAATTTTGCGCTCTTCTTTTCTTTCCCAACTCTAAGGAATCTAACTCTTTTCTGTTTTCCATAAACACAAATCTCACATAATTTTAAATCAACATGCTTCAAACCTGGTAACAAATTTCTTGAGCGAATAATCTGCACCCCCTTCTCACTCATGTGCCCGAGCCTATGATGCCACAATGCCGTATCTTCTCCTGTAGAGGTTAAAGCATTAACAGAATTAGAAATACCATTGCATAAGTACAATGTACCAACCTTTTCTTTTTTCGCTATTACTAGGGATCCTTTAGTGACCCTCCAGGTTTTATCTATGAAAGTAGTTACGCAACCTTCACCTCCCAACTACCTTGTTGAAATTATATTTTTCTTTAGATTTGGAACATGTCTTACCTCCTTCAATAGCCATTGTTTTCCATTCTATTGTTTTATGAAAATTGTACCCATTCCAATGATTTTATAGGGTTTATCATCACCCAATCGAACCTGTCCAAAATCTCCTTGAACATAATCATGAAAATGTTTCTTATCAGGTGTGGTATGGAATGAGGCCCTTGAATCTACCACCTAGGCATCAATAATATTTTCTAATGAAAGAATCAAAGTGTCTTGCAAAACATCACCTGTTACATTTTCTTCATGATTATTTTCTTGCTACGCGTCTTCTTCTTTTCCCTTCCAAGACTTGCAGTCTTTCTTCAAGTGTCCTTTCTTCCCGCATTTCTAGCACACTATCCCCGATCTGAACTTGGATCTACCTTTTCTTGACTTACTGTGATATCCAGAGCTCTTTCCTCTTTCCATTTTTCTTCTCCTAGTCTCTACAATCAAAGCATTACCTAATGTCTCACCGAAGCTTTTCCGTCACATTTCCTCACTAAGGATTGCACCGACAACATCATCAAACTTTAAAGTACTAGATCCAAAGAGAGAGTTACTAATGGCCATAATTAAACCATTCCAAATTTCTGGCAATGAGCACAGAAATAATAGAGCCCTAACTTCATCCTCAAAATTTACCCCTATAGAACTTAACTGATTTGTAACTGTATTAAAATCATTTAAACAGTCTGCAATAAATCCACCTTCTGACATATTCATATTAAATAAATGCTCCATAAGAAATACCTTATTTGAGGCCGAGGGTTTTTCATATAGTTTGGCCAATGCCGACATTAAACCCTCTGTTATCATTTCCTTTGAAATATTAAATGCTACCGACGCTGCTAGGCACAAGCGTACTATTCCAAGTGCCTTTCTCTAAAGAATATCCCATTCTGTGCCTGTCATACTCATTGGATTTTTGTCTTTCCGCTCAATGGCAGGTACAGATCTCTCTGATATAGATAATCTTCCATCTGCATCTTCCACAGCTAGTAGTTTTGGCCATTGAATTTTTCAACCCTAAACCTACCATCTTCCACCATTGCTCTCACTTGAACCAGGAACCCTTCTCTCCTGTAAGTTTATCAGCCAAATAGACCTTCGGCTTTGATACCAGTTGTCAGAAAATTATATATTACAGAGCAATGGAACACATAAAATATTGCAGAAATATAAACACAGAAAATGCATAAAACAAGAGAGACACAGATATACGTGGTTCACCCAGTTTGGGCTACGTCCATGGAGAAACAGATAGTCCTTCTTTTATTATATTATCTAGAAAACTGAAGAGATACAACCTACAAGAGATCTGTTGTGACACCCTCTTTACTCTCAATCTCCTCTCTCTTCCTCATTCAGAATACAGATATGCATAGACGCAATACAATTTCTTCATATATAGTGAGGGGTTGCCTTCTAGGGAAAAAAACCCTAAATTAAACATAACTTCTACTGTCAGATCATCCGCCTAATGAACGGCCCAGATTGGCTAGAAATTACTAGACTTTTACAAGGTAATTTTACATCCATTTTTAGCTTCGGGGGCGCTACCTCCGAACCCCTGCCGGGGGACTGCTGGCCCCCGGACCCCCTAGCTAGGGCGGATTACCCCCCCCCGGACCCCCGCGGGGGGGCCAAGTCCCCCCCACATCCCACGACGTGGAGGGGTGTACAATCTTCCTGGGGTATACATCCAAATGAAACCTTTGAATACAGAAGATAATCAAGCTCCACACCCAACAACATTATAGCCCAAAATATAACCAAATGGCAATATCCTTCAGGCCAAATAAAAGACCAAAAGCTCAAGGGAGAGTCCCCTATCCACAACTTGCCTCTAGACAAGGAAACCCCAAAAATGGGTATTATAACACTAGAAAAAATAACTAGATAACCAAAAAGAGAGATTGGTCCCCATGGACTCAATCTCCTCTCCATCTAAAAACCAATGGTAATTCACCCCTCAAACTAGAAGAGAAAGAGCTTCTTTTGATAGAATATCAACTTTCAAGTTTATCTCATGAAGAATGTGACAGAATGATATTTTCTTAAAATATCTAACAGCAGCACAGATGTAAGAGAGAAGGGTTTCCAAACCTAGGATTCTCACCTCAACCTTTTTGTTTTCCCTGTCAATGACTAGTTTATAGTCACCCAACACTAGGAGGCATGTTACATCTATTTCCTTAGCCAATTCTAATAGCATCCACAAGGCCACAAGCTCATCTTTGTTGTTTTAGGCCTTGCTTAGCGCATATCTGCATCGCACAAGGTGTGCATGGCTGAAATAGAGGACAATCCCAACTCCATATCGAGGAGGAGGGCATTGACTCGCCCCATCTAAATAGCCCCACAGATGACCAAAATCTATCTCTGGCATGATCAAGTTCCTCACCTTGGTTTTTTTGGATCTTCCTTAAATTCTTGTGTTATCACTATTATCTTGGATATGTAGATCTCCACCAAAATGAATTTTCTTTAGATGATGTTTAAATTTTGCAACCACATATGCAATTAATAGGTAGGGAAATAATGTATAAGCATAAACTTCCTTATCCAACCACCACGATCTATAGGCATCAAGGAGCGAAGCTCGCACCCGTCCACACTACAACTTCAAATCATTCCAAAGAAAACCATAGATCTATAAAATATAGGTGCAATGCATAAATAATTGTCCATGCATATCCTCTTGAAACTTGCACAAGGGAGATTGACGGGCTGAACCAACCACACATTCAAAGCCTATCCTAGGTGAGGAGTTTCTAATTGAAATCTAACCATGCATAGATCATGGATTTTATCAGGGCACTAATTCTCCATAATACCTTCCACCACCAAAAATTTTCCTCAATGAAATTTTCTTCACACTGTGCATTGTATTAAATTTTTGTAGTAAAATATATAGAATGAGGATTCTTGGACCAACAAAGTGTCTCTGGGACATTATTTCTAACTCAAAACTAATTTTCAACATGAAGGTTTATATGTGTTTCCCTTTATTTTTTTGTTTTTCTCAATAACCCCGGATCCTTGGCCGCCTTCTAGCCAACTTGACCTCTAGCATTTGGATGCTTTTAGTTGGCCATTGGGCAGATTAATTGTCTTTCAAATTAAGAACATCCAATCCTACTCACACATAAATTGTCAATTTGAGTAAGCCTTTTTGTTTCAAGGCTATTGTGAAAAATATATGCAAGAACAAATGGAAACTAGCACTAATAAAATCTCAAAACCAATCGTTGTAAATATCACCCTTAGCACTCCAGACACACTTGTTGTTACACTCCAAATCTTGCTCACACTTCAAAAATAAAGCACACATGTTGTAGAATAAATCACACTCTCTCACTCAAACACTCTTATTCGAATGAAATAACACTCTTGGATACCTAACTTGATTTAGAATATTAGATTGTTGTGCTAAGATCCTCCTCATATTAGAAACAAAATGCTTTCATTGTGCTTAAGGATTCATGAATTTTTGCAAGTGAAATGATGAGGTTTTATGTTAATTTTATGAGCAATTTAACATAAATAAGAGAGTGAACAATAGCATAAACATGTACAGAACATCATCAAAACACATTATAACATGAACATGATAAATGAGTTCACCCCTCTTGTTATACGAAATTTATACCTACGGATAAGTATATCTTCCCTAAGTGGGTAGTTACACTTAGAACAACTAAAGTAAAGATGTTTAACTACGTCCTACAATAAACAGATAAGATAAAGGAACCTACTTGTGATCCTTTGCTTCCTTTGATCTCCTTTGAGTTGCTCCTGTTGCTCCCACCCAAACTAAATTCGCTCAATTGGTACCTGCCAACATAAGCGGAACATGACAACAATCAAATCATATGATCTATTTATTGTAAATAAATGGAATCGACAACATTTGAACATATGTTCATCATAGATATAGACAAAAGTATTGGAAAAGGAACAAACAACTTTATTGATTGATAGAAGGATAAGTTACACCCAATGTGGTTCAATCTCGTGTCACTCATCCAGCTTAGTCCAAGCCCTCATCACACCAATAGCAACATCAATCCAGCAGCATAACATTACTTGACAATGACTTCAAGTCTCTAAACCAACAATATTTCTCTACAATATCCAAGCTCCTCTGGCTCTATGATGGGAAGCCAATTTATAGATGAATGTAAGTAGTTTTGTCATTAATATGGCATTGAATGGTTTTCCATAATTAGATGATTAGTTTCCATGTTTAAAGGGATGATAGGATAAAGGATTAGATGATCCAAGGCTATCCTAAGTCGAGCTCATCTTGATAGGATAGGAGTTGGGTTCCTTATAGAAGGCTCTAGAAAGGAGGAATATACTCAGGATCCAATGAACATTTCGAGGATTCTCGCCTAGCGCAGGCTTGAGTGCGCTTAGATGCTCTACAACGTAGCCTTGAATGGGGCTACCTACTCTGCAGAGCACCTACCCCTAACCAGGGGTGTGCTGGTGACCCAAGGAAGCACTTCAGCAAGGTTTGAAGTTAGGAAACTCTCATGGATGAAAGCACTCAATGAGGTGGAATGTCTAGGGCATGTAGCAACTGTATTAGGATTTGATAGACCTTGTTTACACTGATTTTATCATTAGGAGTGATGTTACTAAATAGACCTGTAACAGCTGCCCCCTAAAGCATGAAGTCAAAAATGATAATGTTGAGTGATATACTTTATGATGTGATGAGGAGGATTTGAAGCAGACAGTGACCAACATCAATTACAATACATAACATCATGATATCTTTGAATTTTTCATGAATTGTTGAGGGAAGGCATAACTCAGCATATAAATTTTTCATTACATGTACATAAATCAGATAGTCGTCTACAGATATAGACCCATGATAAGAAGACCATCTGTGTAAATCCATCATACAAATGATTTAGTACTCTCCTGAAATCACAGTCCAGATGGATGAAACTAGATCTGGGGTCTTCTATCTGGTCCAATCATTCGCTCAAGTATGAGTCTAACCATGTGAAAATGTGATCTGAAGTCGAACATAGGAAAACACCATCTGATTACCAGCCAATGGTGTAAGTTGTTAACAGACATGAGAGAAATCACCAATAATGATAATGATTCTCAAGGTACTATAGTACATTCTACATGGTGTGAATATATGTTTTGATGTCGAACACCATACAAAGTCTTTCGGTCGAAGGCCTGTGATGTCAACCTGTCGACAGAAGCTAGAAACTTGCCATTAATGTATGCAAGCCTCAAGGTACTGGAAGGGTGTTTCTAGGTCAACTTCCTAGATAATGTGCTAATGTCAACAAGAAGCGACTCATCGCAGGAGGGCCTTAATGTACCCCCCATCAACGACACAAAACGAGTGTAATGATTTTGAAGACAAAATGTGACTAATGACACAATGTTTAGGAATGTCAGTCATGAAAATGAAGGTTTATGAGTATTACAAAGGATGAGGTTTACTGAGTGACTTCTCTTGAACATGTTGGCGACACTGAATGAATTAGCAGCATTGACCCAAAACCAAAGTGATGGATGGTATGATAGACCATAGGTATGATAACCATCAAGCAGATAACCCAACCTAAATAGTCATAGAGATGAAGTGAAATTGTCATGTTCAAGAGCGATTTGCTACCATAAGGTGATTTAACCCTTTTCCCATTTTCCCCAGTCATTGCTGACTAGTACCTCTTTATTTTTTAACAAGCTTGAGGATGATAATATATGCTTGATGTATAATTCTACCCTTCAGGTGAATCCATCACTATGTGATGTTTTAACAAGTCTAGCGAAGGTGAAATTCGGTCTTGTCACGATGGAGAAGTTTGTCACTATTTGATGCTTTAACGAGTTTAACAACAATGAGAACGCGGTCCTTTTCATGTTTATAGAGTTTGAAAAGGGAGAAAAAGAAAACTCCACAAGTTCTTTTTCATAAATTTGTCTCTCAAGTCCAAGAAAGCATAAAATAATACAAGAGAGAACCTATTGACCATGTTCAATCAACGTATTCCTTTCTCGTAAGTAATCTATCTCGGTCCGGAAAAGGGTTAAACTTATACTGAGTATATGTTGTTTCCAATCCATTTACAAGCTGAAAAGGACAAGCACCCGGCAATCTTTTCATATTTTGAGTCTGAAAAGAGCTGAAAGAGGACTCTAGGGGGGTTCCTTTTTCGATGTTTAACAGAGCTCGAAAAAGAGATAAAAGTATGCTTTGTGGTCAAAAGTACATTTTACAATCATGCACGTCAAATTCACTATGTCAGTTGTAAACCTGCTCAAAGAACCACCAAATGGATTAAACATGTCTGTTTCATTGGTAAAAATAGGTAAAAATTATAGTTTATTCATTTAATGAACATGAAATAACCATAAAACAAGAATTTACCAAGTCATTTTACCATTTGACATTTACCATTTAGTTTTGTTCTCTGAACTAGTTTTTTACCTCAAACTTCAGCAGTTGATTACGGGAAATTCTATGGATCATTCTTCGTGCCGTAGGGATCTGGTAGGATATCTACCTCTTATATTTCATTTAAGGTATTCTTTTTCAATTTTAGGCAAAAATTTTAAGGTTTTGGGGTCCCTAGGGTAAATATATCACGCCCTAGGATCAGCACACCCTTATGCATCAAAAACTACGTTGCAGAGCAGTCAAATAGAAGGGAAACTACTCTTCATTGCATTGTCTAAATATTAGGGGTGCGTTGGGTGCAATTTAGAAATTTAATTCATCATTTCTATCCAAAATCTCTTCATTTTTTTGCATGAAATGGATCCTAACTAAGCATAAGGTGTGATTTTGGACTTTGATTGGATCATAATGGCTATCACATGGCGTGAAAGAGAACATGAAGAATAGGATATGGTTACCCTAAATGATCCTGGTACTGTTGAGGCCCTCGGAGATTGTGGGTTACTCAAATATTTCAGGTTATCCGAGATGAGGCAACAGTTAGAAATATTGCAGTTCTTGGTTCATTCATGGGATCCAGCGGAACAGGTTTTTCACATAGGGGACAAAGTGCTCCCTATATTGATCGATGATATTTAATTTCTCACAGGATTGTCGAGACGTGGTACCCCCATTTCTCTTTCAGGTTCTGCCCATGGGGGTGAATCAGTGAGGTACTACATTCGACAATTCCACCGTCCAGGTACATAGCCTAGCAAAGATGGAAAGATAAACATCAGGGATGTTTGTGATATGCCCTTGCGAACAATCCTCTTTACTATCACAAAGTTGGCGGGTAGCGTGACACTTCATGTTGCGAATAGATCATACATGTAGTGTGTGCTCGAGTGTCTCCAGCCAACTATGTTCAACTGGTGTGAGGCAATACTCTCTTTGATGAAAGAGCATCTGAATAAAGTAAAAAGCGGTGAGATGAAACATTTCAGTTATGGATTGATCTTGATCACTTTTACTTTGGAGAGAATTCCATTCACGCAACCTCAGCATGTGACACTGAGTTTAGTTGGTCCTAGAAATCCACGAATGCAGAGATGGGTAGAGTTGATGGCTAGACATGCTGGTCAGTCATCAATCTCATTTTCTACCACATTCTTCAGTTGACTCCATCGACAACATATTGTCATAGAGGAGCATCCATATTCAAGGATGGTTTTCTGTGGAGATCTAGATTTGAGAATACCAGTGGGTGCTCAATGGGGTGCTATAGGTAAATTGTTTTGACCATGTATTTTTTATTTTTTGAGTTTTTAAATGTTTTTGTGTTTTTTGAAATTTCCAAGACTAAACTAAAAATGTTCTCATGAATACAGATGTTGGCATTGTTTGACGAATGGGTCATCAACAGGAGGCCGGTGAACCAGCAGCGTGAAATGTCGGAAGAGAAGTTCTCCAGGATTTAGATCTAATTGAGACACTGGTAGAGTTGCAACATCATATAGAGGGGTTAACCCTTGGTATATCGGATGTTCAGATCGAGAAGTTACCGATGAGACTACAACGCCATACTATTGGTGTACCTAGCCATTGGATGAGGTTATTACGCATGATAGCTCAGGGAGTGACCTGTTATCATGAACATCAAAGGAAGCTTGCACAACCTGATCCGAATGGAAGGGAATTCCCTTTTTCAAAAGACAAGTAAATCCTTTAGCCATTTTGGCATAGTTGGGAATGAATCTCCTTAGAAAGTTAGCCTTCCCTTGGAGTTTCTGTAACTGAAGTAAATTCGAAGGTGCAGGCAGATCAAGAATTGCCTTAAACTTCAAGGGGTCGAGTCAAATTCCTTCTTTGGACACTACAAAACCAAGCAAATGACCAGAACCAACACAAAACACACATTTATGTGGATTGAGTCGAATTTTGTAGTGTCAACACCGTAAAAAGATGGCTCTGAAATGTTGATGGTGATCAGCCCATTTCCGTGAATGAGAAGGTAAGTCATCTAGATAGGGTTGAACGATGTGTTTGATGTTGTGGAAGGCATAATTCATTGCCCTCTGAAAAGTTTCCCCAACATTCTTCAAACCAAAAGGGAGTTTCCTATATGCGAATGTGCCCCGGGGACAAATAAAGGTAGTTTTAGATTCGTCTTCTGGGCGGATATTGATCTAATTATAGCCGGAAAAGCCATCCATAAATGAAAATATTTCACATCCGGCACATTCATCAATTATCTGGTAGATAAAGGGAGTGGTATAGTTTTCTTTTTGATAAGCATGATTAACATCCCTATAATCAACACACACTTGTATTGTTCCTTGTTTCTTCATGACAGGAACAATATTGGAAACCCAATTGGTAAGAGGAACGGGGTATATGAAACCAGCATGCAAAATTTTTTCAACTTATGCTTTTATGGCAGCAACCTCCTTCGAATGAATAGGACGGAGGCACTGTCATACCCGCTTGACATCAGGATACATTTTAATCTGGTGTTCAACTATACTAGAATCAATACTTGGCATTTCCTCATATGAGTAAGCAAATATATCGTGGAATTCATGAAAAAGAGCACGGTAAGTTTCAAGTTCTGATGGGGAACAAGATTTGCCAACATGGATGTTTTCTACAATTTCAGGTTTGGTCAAAATATCGATAGAAATGGTTTCTTCGATACTCGATAAGTTTCATTAAAAATTGACTATGTCTATAAATGTAGAATTTGAAAGGAAATCAACGATTGAAGGGCAATTTAGTTCATTTGGAATGTCTTCTATGTGATCTGGAAGATGGGATCGATGATGATAATCTGCCCATGGTTCTTCTTCTATCATCATTGATTGGATGATTCCTTCATCAGTAGAAAATGTATGTGAAAAAGGATTAGAGGAAGTACCATATTCTAACGAACGATCAACCCATACAATCGGTGATGATGGATTTGGATTTGCTGCACAAGCCAAAAACATTGATTTCTATGCAAGCTCAATTAGTCTTAGCGACATGGTTTCATTACGCATATCAACTTCGTAATTATTGGAAATCTTCCATGAGTTAGATGAAGTGGAAGATATCATGTTACAAGTCTCAACTTTTGCAACTTCCACCATTTGTGATGGTTACGGTAGTGAAAAGGTGCCCATTAGGGAAGAATATTTGAAGATATCTACTCCAATGGTCTGAAGAGATAGTGGAGGTCCGTGAACTAACAGAACGCTTCCAGGTGCCTGTGAACTAGAGGCGAAGAAGGTGAGTTGATCAATTACTGTGATTCCGCCTTTATGAGGGAAAGCGATCATACAAAAGTATGTCGAAACCACAGTAACCATAGAATAAACCCACAGTCTTCCTAGTAAAATATTGTAGTCAAGGGGTCCATCAACGAACTCAACTTCAACATTTACAGTTTTCCCCCTAGTTCTATCTACAGGTTACTTAAAATTCCACAAGGTGTATAAGTGTGACCGCCAAAAGCTTTTAACGTCGTAGGTGATCATGACAAAGGCGGTGAGACAAGTGTTTTCCAGCAATTCATTGACATGATACAAGTAGATCCACCTTCGTCAACAATGGTTCGGTGAATGAGGTGATTCAAAGCATTTACTTGGATCAATAATGATAATTGTGTTGGTAATTGTGGGTTATAACCCGCATGGTTAAAAACTACGATATTGGAATCTGTTGGATCAATTCCACCAATTGTTGACAATAAAGCATGCTTTTGGGAGGGGAAAATTTGAAGCACCTCAAACGTCGACATAGTAGAAGGTGACCGAGCCAAATCCTATACTATCTTCTAATTTTGTGCTACTCGAGCTCGAGGGTTGAATGTAGATTTATGAACAACTCCCTTAGGCAGTTTTATTGTTAACTTTGGTGCAATGGGTGGTGGAATGGATTCAGACGAAGTCGAACTCGAAGTATTGGGTTGATCTATAGCCTGGTTATTCGACAACGATGGTGGATTACCGTAATCTTTATTTCGTGTAGTCACCAAAACATTAGTCTTAGGCTTAGGTAGATAACATAAGCACTTGTGAAGTCGAAGCATGATCTGTAGCAACCAAATGAGTCTTTGGGTTTGGAAAAGGGTCTATCAACACAGGGGATGTACTAGAAGTCTTGAGAAGTTTTGAGACTTTAGAGCAGTGAGAACAGTCTCACATAAAGTGCTCCTCATTACAAATTAAACATGGGTAATGAGGTTTCCTAGCCGGAGAAGAGGAATCAAATGATTTCTCTTGAGGGGGCAAATTTTGTTTCTTTTTGGTTTTCCCCTTTTTCTTGCTTCCAGGTTGATTTTCATTTTTACCTTTGTGAGATGACATGACATTTATTTCAGAAGCAAGTGTATTATCAGGTGTATTAGAGGTTTGATTTGAAATATCAAGTGTTTGACTAGATGGTCTACTTGTTGTTTGAGTGCTTGAAAAACCTATCACACTGTCACCGGCATGAGAGTCCTTACTAGATGGAGGTGGTGGAACAGTAAAATCTAGTCTAGGTGCATTTGGAATCTTATCATAGAGCGTGCTAGACTGGGTGTAAATCAAGTCTACGTATTGTGCACGAGAAATTACTTGCTCTTCAGTAACAACTCCTCCTTTAGCCACATCCTCGGCGATAGATGGCAACAAGGATTTAATAAACCACTCGGCTAAAAGCTGATCAGGAACAAAAGTTTTGACCATTCGACGATGACGACGCCACTCATGAATATGATTAGAAATGTGAGTAGCAATGGTCTGTTTAAATTTGGCCAAAAGTTTCGTTCCAGTTTCATATATGATGGGTAACTGGAAATGGGTTAAAAATGTAGTGGCTAAGGCTGTGAAGTTGTCAAATGAAGCTTGTGGTAATTTAATATACCACTTTGCAGCCAAACCAGTGAACGTTCGCTAGAAAAGCATAGTCTTACTGAATCATCATTTAGGGAGTTGGATGAACACCATAAATGAAAATTCATAACATGATTGGATGGATTTTCTCCAGGGTTTCCATTGAACTTAGGAATCTCAGAAGGCAATTTGTGTGGAATCACTGGCCACCAAGGTGAATAAAGAATGGGATCATTGGTAAGCCAATTTAAATCCTGTAATTCAAGTGTTGCGACAAAAGGCAACTGTCGATTTAGGTCAGGTTGAGCGTAACCAGGGTAAGATGGAATTACCTAGGTAATAGACTTTGCATACCAACATAAGGAATTTGTTGTTGGTAACATTGATAGGGGTAGGTTTGTTGAGAATATCCAGTATAAGGTTGTTTTTGGGAACCAGGATAAACTTGTTGTTGACCAAAACCAGCATAGGCTTATTGACTAGAACCTAGGTAAGCTTTTCATTGACCAAACCCAGCATAGGCTTCTTGACCAAGTCCAGGATAAGTTTGGTATTGTTGGAATTGTTGTTGTTGGTATTGTGGCTGCCACAGTTGTTGCCCACCAGTATAAGTTTGACCAGGTTGTGGATGAATTGGACCAGTATAAGTCTAAGTCATCCCAGTTAATGGTAAACTGGCCTGAGGCTGTTGGATTTTAGACACAAACAATTGTTGTAAAATGGCCTGAGAAGACTGAGACTGTACACCTGAAACTTGAGGGTAAGAGGTTGAAGGATCAGCTTGCAAAGGTTGAGATACAATCAACTAAGCTTGCGACTGTGGTAAAGTTGTAATGACAGGCGTAGTAGGTATGGATGAAACAGGTTGTATTGATTGTGATGAATACATAAGCCTTGGTTGAACAGACATTGTAGGCTGCCATTAACAAACAATCATTCCAGAATAAGTTGGACCTAAAGATGACAGTATAATTCCATATGGTGGCCCCCCTGAGTATGGAGAATAAGCAGATTGGGCATATTTTTCTCCATATGGAGGTAATCCAGTGTTAAGTGGATACATTCGACGATAACTAGATGGACCAGCTTGATATTGACTTGATGGATCAAATTGTTCAGTATCTGTAAGTGAAGAACCGGGTAAAATTCCTATGGACGACATGGGTGAAGACCATGGACTAGAAGAAACACTGAGTGAGTTGCAGATAATGATTGGTAACCCAGTGGGATGGACGAACCACCATACAGATGTGACTCAGGTGTTGTGGTAAACATCAGAATAGTAGTGACAGTAGATGTTGTCGCAGATGTAACAGATGATATAGTCTGGGATGTTGTTTCAGCCATAGTCAAATGACCCAATAAATGTCCTAATGAATCTATGGGAGTTTGAAAGTAAACAGGATCAAGAGGAGCAGTATAAGTTAACCAAGGAAAAGAAGGATAAAGATAAATCCCTAGTTCAAAACGAGTTGGAGATCTAGGTGAAGTTTCTTCTTCAAATTCCTCTTCAATAGCAATCAAACCGGGTGGAAGGATTTCACGTTAGGTCTGTAATAAATTTCCAGTGTTTAACTTTGCGATAAAGGAGAAGTCTCAATAGTTACAGATGTCTGAGGATAAACCGGTCGATAGTCTTCCGGTATAGGAACAACTTCTAGTTGTTCAACTTCGGGATCCAAGTGTTCTCGTAAAAGAACAACAGGTTCACGATGAAGTTCTTGAACAACTTCTGGTTGTGGATCAAATTCTTGTTGGATAAATTCAGTTACCGTTTTACTAAGTTCACTTTCAGTGTCCTCAGGTAATTGTAAAGGTTCCACTTCAGTATTAGATAAACCAGTAATAGTAGGAGTAACTTGAATCGCAGTACGTACCCGTATAGGTGACTCTGGTAAATCAGATGAAGAACCAGAAGTTTGTGATGTACTGGACTCAGTTAAATGAGACCTCTTTCATTGACTAAGTGTAGCTTCAGGCGGTAAATGCGGTTTACTCGCTATCCTAAGTGAACAACGGGGTAAAGGTTGATTTTCTTCCATGATTGCTGATTGATTTTATTATAAAAAGAAATAAACAAAAAGAGGGTAATCTAGGCAAAAGAATTTCCAAGCAACTATGAACTGTAATATACCACCTCGGTGGAGCCAAGGACTTAACATACATGTAGGTAATCTCCCCAAATGTTATTTTCGATGTATCATAGTGTAGAGCCTCTATTCTACACCTACTTATCTACCATTTTCCTCAATCTTTCCTTATCTTTCCTTATCTTTTGCCTTATTTTCACCATAAAACCACCCAGATCATTACATTAGGTGTTATTAAGCATGATTAAGTAAGTTTTGCTAATGGATGACTATTTGTTTAGATTTTGACTTACTTGCAGGCATCCTGCAGCTATCTGGTGATCCTGCAGCTATCTGATGATCCTGCAGCTATCTGAACATCCTGCAGCCTTTTTGTTAAACGCAATGTTCCACGTGTCGGTTTTCCAGATGAGTCACATGGGCACTTAGGTGTCAACGTGCTCAAGGTTCCTGTCCTATTTTTCCGGCCATCCACATCATCTTTGTCCACGGTCAAAGCTGGGCAAGTCACGGTCAACTCAAGGCAGTTTAGCGGTGA